>CAUYQV010117504.1:0-15453 GCA_963574575.1 Galagoides demidoff
CCCAGCTACTTGGGAGGCAGAGGCAGGAGACTCGCTTGAGCCCAGGAGTTGGAGGTTGCTATGAGCTGTGATGCCATGGCACTCTACCCAGGGGGATAGCTTGAGGCTCCGTCTCAAAAAAAAAAAAAAAACAAAAAAAAAATGGGAATCCGATCAAAATCCTGGTAGAATTTCTCGAAGAAACAATCTTAATATGCAATGTGGAAAAATAAATTACATTTTTTGAAAGACAAAAGAGTGCCTATCATATTAAAATCATAAGAATGCAGTAACTAAAAATATTATCTCAAAGATGCAATAATCAATGGAACCCAATAAAAAGCACAGAAACAACCTCAAATTATAAAAGAATTTCCTATATAATGAAAGTAATACTTCAAATTAGTGGAGTTAAGGTGGTATAAGGACAATTTGCTCAACCGTTTGCAATAACTCCACTGTATTCCATCCCAGCTTAAGAGAATTAAAAACCAGTTATAGCAGCAGTAAGATTAATCTTATGAGTAATCAAAACAGGCCAATGTGAAACATATTTAACCCTTTACACTTTCTCTTAAGTTCATGGTAAGGCAAGAGCATTCTGGGGAAATAAATGTGTAGTAAACCAAAAACCAGATTTCAGCATTCACCAAGGAAAACCTGACAATATAATTAGAAAACACCAAGTGTGTATTCTAGGATGGCCCGAAATTCACTGCATTATATAACTGATGCTCTCTCCTTTAAGACGCTCTGACATCATGGTAGAGCATGCACACTATATAATTCTGTTAGTAATTATGATTTTGTACTGATTGATGCACATTCTGACAAGATCAGTCAATACATGTGATCAACTGGCCAGGGAAGCAAAATGCTAATTGCTTCAGGGATGTCCAACCCTCACCCTTGTGATGCTTTTCACAAGTGCTAATCAGTCACTGACTAAAAACCCAGAAAATTCCAAAAGCATATTGACCTTTATCTTAACATCTCAGAAAAATCAGTAGTTGCAAAATACAATTCAGTTTTGATTAAGAACATCAAATCCACAATGACCAAGAGGCTTTCAGTGCAACTGTTTGAACCTTTTCTCTCAATAAACGTTCTTTCCAGTCACCTGGGCAATTCACTGGTCATTTATTTAATAACATCAGGATGAGATGTTTTACACAGTACTGTGAACCAGCTGGTAATATAGTAGAACCTCTGTAAGTTGACCACCCAAAAAACTATAACGAACATACAGAAGTGGTCAATATAAGGAACTAGGTCTACTGTACTGGTACGTACATGTGGTACATGTCTGGTCTATGAAAATTAGGTCAACATAAGGAGGTGATCAATGTAGGGAGATGGTCAAGTATGGAGGTTCCTACTATATATATAGTATTATATTTATAATCTCTCCTTGGCTATAGAAACTTGGTCCCATTGCAGATAACATGTATTGAATAGTACCCTCCAACATTGAAATGACAACTTTGAAAATGCTCTCAATTACACACTTAGGCCATTTTGATCTGTCCATATTGGTTGTTTCATTTGCACAAGTGTAGTAGGAAACAGCAAAGTTGTCTTTAACCTGCACAAGAGGATTCTATTCTTCTACAATTACCAGCACAATTACCTTCTTTTAAAAGAAAAAAAAAATTTCATTGTGCCCATTAAGTGGGAGCACACCAATCCTCCCCCTCCCCCCCAACTTGAATTGAACTGAGATTCGCTCTTATGTAGGCATGTATTAGATCATGTATTGGCTTCATGTTAATATTGAGTACATTGGATACTTGCTTTTCCATTCTACAACTCTATCCAGGTTAATATAAAAGATGTAGAGTCTCCATCTTTTTTATGGGTGAATAGTACTCCATGGTATACTTATACCACAGTTTTGTTAATCCATTCCTCGGTTGATGGGCATTCAGGTTGTTTCCACATCTTGGCAATTATAAATTGAGCTGCGATAAACAATCTACTATGATAAAAGGTCTTTATATTCTTCTGGGTTGATGCCTACTAAAGGATTGAGAGATCAAATGGTAGGTCTAATTTGAGTTCTTTGAGGATTCTCCATACTTCTTTTGAAAGAGGCTGCACTAGTGTGCAGTCCCACCAACAGTGTAAAAGTGTCCCACTCTTTCCACATCCGTGTCAGCAACTGTAGCTTTAGGACTTTGTGATATGGGCCATTCTCACTGGGATTAGGTGATATCTCAGGGTGGTTTTGATTTACATGTCTCTGATTAGGGACGATGAGCATTTTTTCATGTTTGTTACCCATTTGTCTGTATTCCTCAGAGAAAGTTCTATTCATGTCTCTTACCCAGTGATAGAATTTTTTTCTTTTTTTGTTGATTAATTTGAGTTCTCTATAAATCCTAGTTATCAAGCCTTTCTCAGAGTAGTAACAAATATCTTTTCCCATTCTGAAGACTATTTGTTTTATTGTCTCCTTAGCTGTGCAGAAGCTTTTCACCTTAAGTCCCATTTGTTTATTTTGGTTGTTGCAATTGCTGCTGAAGTCTTCATAAAATCTTGCCCTAAGCAGACATCCTCAAGAGTTCTTCCTGTACTTTCTTCTAGGATTTTTATAATTTTATGTCTTAGATTTAAATCTTTTGTCCATCTTGAGTCAATTTTTGTAAGTGGCAAAAGGTGCTGACGGTTCAGTCTTTTACATGTGGTTATCCAGTTCTCCCAGCACCATTTATTGAATAGGAATTCTTTTCTCCAGTGTATGCTCTCCTTTGGTTTATCAAAGATCAGATGGCTATAAGAGATTGGTTTCATCTCTTGGTTTTCTATTTGGTTCAGTATGTCTATGTCTCCGTTTTTGTGTCAATACCATGCTGTTTTGACTATTGTTAACTTATAATACAACCCAAAGTCTGGTAGAGTGATAACTCTGGCTTTGTTTTTATTACTAAGAGCTGCCTTGGCAATATAATGTTTTCTTTGGGTTTCATACAAAACAAAGTACTATTTTTTCCAGTTCTTCAAAGTATGACTTGGCATTTTAATGGAAATTGCATTGAATCTATAGAGTGCTTTGGGTAGTTTAGACATTTTAACAATGCTGATTCTTCTCAGACAAGAGTTCATGGTATGTTCTCCCTTTTGTTAATGTCTTCTGCTATTTCTTTTCTTAGAGTTTCATAATTCTCTTTGTAGAGGTCCTTCACCTCTTTTGTTAGGTATATTCCTAGGTATCTCATTTTCTTTGAAGCTATTGTGAAGTGAATTGTGTCTTTGATTTGCTTCTTAACTTGGCTATTATTGGCATATACAAAAGCTACTGATTTGTGGACACTGACTTTATACTCTGATACATAGTTCTTGATCATTTCTAGGAGAGGACCCAACTAAAAAGGGGAACTACAGAGCAACTTCACTAATGAATAGTGAAACAAAAATACTCAAAAACAAGCCAATAGATTACAGCTAAACATTAAAAGAAATTATACAACATGATCAAGGAGGCGTCATCCCAGGGATGCAAGGGTGGTTTAACATATATGCAAATCCATAACTGTAATTCACCATATTAACAGAAGCAAAAACAAAGACCATATGATCCTCTCAATAGATGCAGAAGAAGCATTTGATAAAATTCAGCATCTTTTTCTAACAAGAACACTTAAGAATATAGGCATAGGTGGCACATTTCTGAATCTGATGGAAGCCATCTAGGATAAATCCACAGCTAATATCATACTGGAATGAAACTGACAGCTTTTCCAGGTAGAACTGGAAGCAGACAAGGATGTCCCTTAATCACCACTACTATGCAACAGTGTTGAAAGTTCTAGCCAAGGCAATCAGGCAAGAGAAGGCTATAAAGGGCATCCAAATGGGGGCAGAGGAGGTCAAACTCTTGCTCTTTGCTGATGATACAATCTTATACTTAGAGAACCCCAGAGACTCAACCACAATTTTTACTTATATTTACTTTGATGCTGAGACTGATTGAAAAGCCACTTTTCAATTTTGCACGTCCTACTGATAGGTTATTGCCCTGGAGTTTTGCTATGTGTCAGAAGCCTTAAGTAACAGCACCAGCTTTCCCCACTTAGCCCAGTCATACCAGTGTATCTTTTATTTTATTTTATTTTTTTGAGACAGATTCTCACTCAGTTGCCCCAGGCTGAAGTGCTGTGGGGTCATAGCTCACAACAACTTCAAACTCCTGGGCTCAAGCGATCCTCTTGCTTCAGCCTCCTAAATAGCTGGGACTACAGGCACGTGACCACACACAGGCTTATTTTTATATTTTTAGTAGAGATGAGGCCTTCCTCTTGCTCAAGCTGGTCTCCAGAACTCCTGACATCAAGCACTGCCTGTCTCAGCCTTCCAAAGTGCTATACTACTGCATCTCATAAAGAGCTAGGTTTTCTGTTCTAATCTGGCCAAGCAATCGCTAAGTGAAAATGAATTATAAGCTTAATTATATTCCAGAATTGTGCAGTGCTGTATTTCCTAACTGTGCAACCTTGGGCATGCTACCTAAGATATCTTACAATAAGATATTTACATGTTGCCTTATCTGAGTAAAAAAGGGAAAATGATAATATCTTAGTCATGAGACTGTCAAGTACAATATGAGTGTTTATTGCTACCCTCTGGCAAATTCTACCTGTTGGATGTTTCTTAATATACATGTATAAACCTAATCTATATCAAGATAAACCACAGGTGCATGTTAAGAACCTTTATGTGTAAAGCACTTTGAATATTTTTACATACTGTTCTTCAAAACTGAAAAAAATGCCCCCAATTGGTTTACTTTAACAGACTTCTTCATACCTATTCCATGATGCTTTTATTTAATAAAAAACTATTATGCAAAACTATAGGGCTACTGCATTCTTTCGTGCAAGAAGTGTGGTTCAGACAAACAAGAAAAAGTGTATCAGACAACTGCAGTTACCTATTTGCTCATCTATTTCCTCATAAGAGTGAATTTTTGGAAGACTGTTTCTTTTATTTTTGCATTCCTAATGTTTACACTCTCTCTCACTGGCTCCGTGTATTTGAATGCGTGTGTTGGAAGCTTAATTATATTACAGATTTCTTTTAAAATGCGCTCTTCAGAGACGAAATGTGGCTGAAGAGCTGACCCCCTATCAGGTATCAGTCTTGTCCACTAAGTCCTAAGTCCTCAGCATCTCCTTGGCTGGGTGAAAGTAGGTTCAACCTTATAAAATACCGAACAATTTCACGCATCTCAGTACACCCAAAGGTGGGGCTCACGTATCCAGGAGTGAGCAATACTGCCGAACTATACCTATAAGATTTTCCGAGGAGAGAGTCCAAAAGTCGAGAGATGTGGCTAATTTAGCTTCTGTTTCACAATAGCCCTGATCCGGGTAGGACTTGTTCCTGGAAATCTGCAGAAGGTTGCCGCTTCCTTCAAGCAGAGATTGCAGCAGGCAGGAGACCAGGGCATGGCAGGTCACACCCCAGAGAAGGAGGCGCGCAAGCTGTAGCCTCGTGATCAGGCCGCAGACCGGGAACCCGATTCTTTGAGTCATATTTCTGCCTGAGTACGTACAACAAAAGGTCTAGTGACCCGCTTGCTAGCAGTCGGTCTCCCGAAGGTACATTTTTGCTACAACCGCTGACGTGATCGGCTCCCCCAGAGTGGCTTGGGGGAAGAGGCAGTACAGAGGGATGGCCGCGTAGAAGGTCCCGCTCAGGGTCCCGGGGCTGGGCCTCCCCGCCCAGAAGGCGCCGGGACCCGGCGCGGGGAGGAGCGCGGCCGGGCGGGGCACAAGCGCTTCCTGTGCCAGGTTTCCGGCTCCGGGTCCCGGGAGGAGGACCGCGGGGCCAGAGGCGGAGCCGCCGCCCTGCCGCGACTTTCAGACTCGGACCATGGCCTCGCGCTGGTGGCGGTGGCGGCGCGGCTGCTCCTGGAGGCCGGCGGCGCGGAGCCCCGGGCCGGACTCCCCCGGCCGAGCGGGGCCGCGCGCCGCCGCCGACCCCCGCGCGCAGGTGAGGTCGGGAGGCGCGCGTCCGGCGGGGCGCAGAGGTCACGGCGCCATTGACAGCCGGACCGCGGAATGAATGGGCGCTAGGAACACGTGCGCGGGGGGCACGGGGGTGCGGGTGCACAGGGCCGCCCCGGGTGGGACTCCCGAGTAACCGGGCGCCGGCGGTGGGGCGCAGTCCCGCGTTTGGCTGAAGCCCCATGCGGGGGTGCAGAGCTGCGCCTTGGGGACAGTATTTGGGGATGGGGGCGGGAGAAAGCGATGAGAAGCTCAGTGATCAGATTGTCCAGTGGGATAGGGACCAAGGTAAAGCCTGGAGACTATCTTCAGCTATTTCCTCTCGAGTTAGCTAAGACAGATCTTATCTGGAAGTTTGGAGCAAAAGGTGCTCCAAGCCCTGAGTTTGCAGAAGATCCAACTGGCCTCTGAGTGGTCAGAAAAGGGCTTGTGGGAGAATGCAGGGCTGATGCTAGGTGCTTCGGAGGCGGAACACACCCGGATGGGGATGGAAGGGCACCGCTAGGGGAAAAGGCCTGAGGATATCGGCGGAGAGGAACTCTGGAGTCAGCTTTGATCCGACCTATGACTTCAAGTCAGGTCTGAATCTCAGCAGTAGCCATGGTCCTTCAGGTTTTCCCCTGATGCCTTTGGATCCGATCTTATTTTTCTCCCTTTTTTGGGTCAGTTTAGCCTCTGTAAATGGACTTGTTCTTATGACTCTTGTGAGTCCTTCTGCACTTTGGAATGATTCTCAGTGTGCTACGGGATAAGCCCATCCTGTTAGCATAACTAGGCAGTATCTATGGACTCGTTGTGTAAGTTTCTTTGAATTTAGAACTCTTCAGTGTCATTCCCTTTTGATAACACTTACATGTTTAGGTACTCATCAAACACCATTTACCAGTATGGAATATGCGGCATTTGTTAATGTCTGCTTTGTACCAAAGTGGATGCATATAAAATTATCACCCAAAGAAGTTGTTTGGGGTGAAAGTGGCACTGGGCTTGTAAACGGACTATATAATAAAGCAGTGGTTCTCAACCTGTGGGTAGTGACTCCTTTGTAACAATGAAAATACATCCCCCATATCAGATATTTACATTACGATTCATAACAATAGCAAACTTACAGTTATGAAGTAGCAATGAAAATAATTATGGTTGGGGGTCATGACAACATGAGGAACTGTGTGGAACTGTGTTAAAGGGTCGTGGCATTAGGAAGGTTGAGACCATAATGCAGGGGTGATGGAAGTACTGTCCCTGCCAGACTAAAAATATTTCTGATCCCACAGATGAAAACATTTGCTGAGATGGATGCATCCACCCTCTCTCTGATGCAACTAGATACTTCTATCCTTTGACACTCTTTCTTTTGATTTCATGCCCACCAAGCAACCTAAGCCATAAGAAGTATATGCTTTTCCAGACAGACTTGCTTCATGGTTTCCATGTCTGCCTGAATGGCCAAGACTTGAGGGACTTGGCTGCCAAGGTCACATATTTCTGATCTGTGTGTAAGGTAAAATACATCCCTGACATTAATACATTACCTTTCTGGTGTCTGCCTCAGGCATGTGTGTTTTTGGTTACTTCAAGTCTCTCAGGGCCTGATAATAGTCCTTGGGGACAGATATCAACAGTACAATAATTAAGCCCTGTCTGACTCCCCAGCACATCAGCTCTACTATCCTGATGTTTGTACATTCTCCCGACTTCCCCACTAGTAGTGTGAACTAATCTTGTAACAGGGTAAAAACCAGTGTGCCAAATGACTTGTCAGTATGTTTTTTGTTCTTCCCCAGCCTTTTCTCTCATCTCTCATGAATTTGCTTTTTAAGATAAGGTTGACTTTCAGGGACAGTGTATGATGGAGAGGTAGGGAACAAAATTGGCATTGGCAAATGATTGTTGTCCCCGCTAGTAGTGTGCTTCAGCCTTGGTTTCACAACTCTCTAAATCAGTCTCTCAACCTTCCTAATGCTGCGATGTATTTTCATTGTAACAAAGGGCATTGTAACAAAAGGGTCACTACCCACAGGTTGAGAACTGCTGCTCTATATAATTTACTGCTCTTCTGGGGGCCTCTAACCTCACTTTGGAAAACATTGCTATAAGCAGGGGTATCCAAACTGCAGCCCAGGGGCCATATGCATATTGTTTGAGGACTGTTTTATCTTTGGTGTCAGATATCACTGAAAGCATGCACGGACCTTCTCTTGCTCATCAGCTTTTGTTAGTGTTTGTGTATTTAATGTGTAGCCCAAGACAACTCTTATTCTAATGTACCGGCAGAAAAGAAAAAATGTTGGACAGCTCTGCAAGGTATTAAATACAATGTTGATTTAATAGATACTGTATTAAATGCATATACTGTGTACCAGTCTCTGAGCTAAGAGCTTTATGTATACTTTCTAATCTCAACATCTTTCCATGAGTAAATGTCATCAGAGAGATGTTACAAGGTAACACAGATGGTAAGATTTGAACCAAGATCTCTTTTCCAAAGACCCTGTTACTAACAACTATTAGGCTACCTAGTGACAAAGAGCCCCTGTATTAATTAGGTATGTGGTTTGAACCCTTCACCGTTAGTCCTTCTAATGATAGAGGACTATCATTAGGTCTCTAACTGAATAACTGTAACTCTGCCACTAAGGGGCCCTTCTTTATAAAGTATTATAATAAATTACTGAATTTGTATGAGTTACCCACAAAGACTGAATGAAGTAGGTGATAATAGTGTGATGGTGAAAGCAAAAGGAAGGATTCTTACAGTTTTCTGGGACACTGTAAATGCTAGGAACGTGATAATGTTCCTACTGGTTTAATGAGTATATCATGTTATACTGAAAAGAATGAAACTCAGACCTGACTTTTCTGGCAAAGTCAACCTATTTTATTTCTTTTTAATTATTTATTTTGAGACAAGATCTCTTACCCAGTGGCACAAACTCCTGAGCTTTGGTCCTCCTCCCTCAGCCTCTACACTAGCCAGACCTACAGGTGCGCACCATCATACTCAACTAATAGTTTTATTTTCATTTTATTTTATTTTATTTTTTTGAGATGGAGCCTCAAGCTATCCCCCTGGGTAGAGTGCCATGGCATCACAGCTCATAGCAACCTCCAACTCTTGGGCTCAAGCGAGTCTCCTGCCTCCACAGGTGCCCGCCACAATGCCCGGCCATTTTTTGGTTGCAGCCATCATTGTTGTTTGGCGGGCCCGGGCTGGGGATTTGAACCTGCTACCTTAGGTGTACATGGCTGGCGCCTTAGCTGATTGAGCCACAGGCGCCAAGCCTAATAGTTTTATTTTTATAGAGGTAGGGTCTTGCCATGCTGCCCAGGCTTGTCTTGAACTCCTAGCCTCAAGCAATCTATCCTCTCTCCTTCACATCCCCAAATATTTGGGTTACAGGTGTGACAGCACACTCAGCATATTGTTATTTTAACATGACTAAAAGAATACGTGTTCATTAAAGAAAAATCAGAAAATGTATACCAAAAAAAGGAGCAAAATAAAACAATTCTATTTACCCCAAAGTAACTACTTTTAACACCCTTCTGTATGTGCTTTCAAATCCTATTCCCTGTGTGTACGTAAAAATTCTTAATGTAATTGTATAACTCAGAGTTCTGCCAACTTCCCCCTGTGGAATATTGTAAACATATCTACATATCAGTTTTTCTTTTCTTTTCTTTTTTTTTTTTTAAAGAATCATTTATTTATTTATTTATTTATTTGAGACGGAGCCTCAAGCTATCCCCCTGGGTAGGGTACCATGGCATCACAGCTCATAGCAACCTCCAACTCCTGGGCTCAAGCGAGTCTCCTGTCTCCGCCTCCCAAGTAGCTGGGACCACAGGTGCCCGCCACAACGCCCAGCCATTTTTTGGTTGCAGCCATCATTGTTGTTTCTCGGGCCCAGGCTGGGGATTCGAACCCGCCACCTTAGGTATACGTGGCTGGCACCTTAGCCGATTGAGCCACAGGCTCCAAGCCTACATATCAGTTTTTCATACTTAACTTTTCTGAGCCTCAAGTTCCCCAGCTTTATGGAAGCGAGGATCAAATGAAATAATGGTGCAAAACCGTATTGTAAGACTTTAATATGAATAGAGTAGATTGGTTTTATTTTCGTTGTGTGCTAACTTCATCTTTTTTGCTAAAAGGCTTTCTTCACATACTCTATATAAGAGCCCTTACTATATTAGATCAATAAATTAATATTCTTGTAGATTCCTGAATTCTCAAATTCTGCAGTCTGCTTTTGGGTCCCCAGAGCCTGTCACAATTCCTGGCCTATAATAATTTTCAGTTGGAATTAATATGTTACTATCTCTGAATCTTTCAGGTTTGTTCTGGTTTTGTTCTTTGATCTCTGATTGTATTATCACAAATGTACTTCTGAGGTGTTGACTGGTTGTTTTTTAATGCTGTTTATTATGGGAAGTACCTTTTTTTTTTTTTTTGGAGACAGTCTCACTTTGTTGCCCTCGGTAGAGTGCTGTGGCTTCATAGCTCACAGCAACCTCAAACTCTTGGACTTAAGGGATTCTCTTGCCTCAGTCTCCCAAATAGCTGGGACTGCAGGTGCCCACCACAATGCCCGGCTATTTTTTGGTTGTAGTTGTCATTGTCGTTTGGCAGGCCCAGGTTGGGTTCAAACCAGCTAGCTCCCGTATATATGGCCGGTGCCTTAGCCGCTGATCCGAAAGTACCATTTCTGAAGAATGTTTACAGACAATAAAATAGGCAGTGTTGGGGGTAAATGTAAATTTCTTCCTCAGCATTGAAATCTTTTGCTTTTTCATTATCTGGTATGATGCTTTTTGAGATCTTGATTATTTGTTTTAAACTCATTTCTAGAATTTAGAAGAATGTAAATAATACTAATCTTTACTAGTCTCTGATCATTCATAGTTAAAATGGAATAAGAAATTGCTACTTTTCAGGTCTGGAAAGATAGATACAAATTATCTAATCATCAAGGAAATACAAATCAAACCACAATAAGATATCACTTAACTCTAATGAGAATGACTTTTATCAAAAAAATCCCAAAACAACAAATGGCTGGCATGGATGCCTAGCACTAGGAGCACTCACACTGTTGGTGGAACTGTGAACTATGACTCCCTTTATGGAAAGCAGTATGGAAACAAAGAATGCAAAAGTAGACCTACCATTAGATCTAGCAATCCCACTACTGGATATATATCCAAAAGAATAAAGATATCTATACGTGAATGTTAATTGCAGCACAATTCACAGTTGCAAAGATGTGGAAACCAACCAAGGGCCCATTGATACTTGAGTGTTAATAAATTGTTACGTGTATAGGATGGAGTATTACTCAGCCATCAAAAAAACCATGGTGAACTAATACCTCTAAAAGGGTTAGAGTGATATTAACATGGATAGAACTGGAGACCATTCTTCTAAGTGAAGTAACGTGAGAATAGAAAAACAAACGCCTCATATATTCACTATTAGATTAGAACTAATTGGTCAATACTTACTGTATACTTATGGAAATAACACTTACCAAAACTCAGATAAGTGGAAGGGAGCGGTCTACCCAAACGTGGGTGATTAAAGGATAAAGTATTATGAATTCTGGGTTTTTTTAATCCTCTAATGTTACAAACAAGTTTTTCAGGAATATCCTTTCTTACAAGTTTCTCAATACCTTTATTTTGCAGATGTCCTGTTTTCATCTCGCAAAGTGTTTAACGTCTGCATTTCCAAATGTACATAGTATGTCACGGTAAGTTTATAATCCATACTGCAACTACTAAAATGATTAATCATGGTGCTGCCAATAAATTTCTATTTTAAAGCGTAGTGGGCTAGGCCAACAAATTTATTGTGTTGCTTAAGTGCTACAATTTCTGTTGTGTGTGATCTGTCTTTTCCAAAAATAGGAATATAAAACTTGAACTCAATGCAGAACACAGGAAACATAGTTTATTTGATTTTATTTCTTTTTATTTTCTCACCACTATACTAACGAGGAAGGAAACATAATTTAATATTTCTTTGATTTTTGTGGGTTCTCAGGGTCCTGTTTCTAAGAATGATAACGTCATTGAACAAGTACAGAATTCTCTATGTAATTTCTCTAAATTATAAATGATGTTTTCAAGATTCGGACTTAATTTCCAGCAAGTACTTTGGCTTCACTTTCCGTCTTCGGACTCTCCTGCATTTCTGTCTGGGGGTGGGGGGGGTTTTACAAAACCGACTTAACAATGAGGTGCTTTTGTGCCATCCTCAGGTTTCATCACACAACGCCGGCAGCCTGCTGTTACAGTAAAACACAGAGTGGTGAGAAGTACACCGATCCTTTCAAACTGGGTTGGAGAGACTTGAAAGGTCTGTATGAGGACATAAGAAAGGTGAGGTTTTTTTGGATTCTGCTGTGAAGCATTGTTTTCATTTACTAAAACGTAGTGAAGTGTTAGGTTTATGCAAGAACCATACAGGTCTTCAGCCCTGTGCAGTGCCATTGCAAATTTGATTTGGACCCATCAAGTCTCAGAAGTTTCTTGAGTAACTGTGTGCAGCCTAGTACTAGGCCGTCTGGAAAGCACAATACATGTTGCTCTTCAGAAACGAGTAACTGCCAAGCTGGGAAACGGGGCAAGTGACACAGGTAGCACAGACTTGTCCCCAGAGTTATCTCACCTTCCTCTTCATATCCATCACCTCCCTGTGACTCCTGCTGCTGTCGTCTTGTCTAATTCTGAATGTCGTGGACACACTGCCACAGATACGGCTTTCTTCATTTTCCCCTTTAACCCGTTTCTCCCCAAACTTCAGTGACTCTGCACCTCATCATGGATTGTGAATCGCTGCCCACAAGTGTCCATGTGCCCTTGTTGGCTTCCTCCCCCTTTTCAGAGTTCCCCATTTTCCCCCTGCAAGTTCTGGGGGCACCAGCTGTCATATTCTCACAGCAAGGCCACTTCCCTGCTTCCCAGGTGGAGGACGAGCCCCCTGGGCGCCTGCCTGCTCTGTTGCCATGGACAAGCTTGTTGGTGCCCTCTCTGTGCTCGCCTCCTCTCTTCCCGCCCCAGGGCAGTAATGTCCCTGTCCTCTCTAGGGGCAGTCCCTTTGCTCCCTCCTCAGTCTCTTAGGAAGCCCACTAGCAGCTGCCTGCCCCCTGTCCTTCCTTGCTCCACAAACTCTCCCTGGCAATGTCTCTGTTGTACCCACTGGGGTTGCTCCGGGTTCTTCATTTCTAGAAAGCCCAGGCCCTTACCGGTTCCTCTCCCCCTCCCTTCCATTACAGCCTTCTCTGCCTCGGTCCTCTCTTGCCCCTTTGGGTTGATGCCCAGGTCATCAGTAGCTTCTTTCTGCTAAATCCAGCAGAAGCAGACACTTTCCAGCTCTTCTCTTCTTTGACCTTAGTGAACACCAGACACTGTTTTGTTTTTGTTTTTTTATTGTTGGGGATTCCTTGAGGGTACAAAGAACCAGGTTACACTGATTGCATTTGTCAGGTAAAGTCCCTCTTATAACTGTGTCCCGTCCCCAAGAGGTGTGTTACTCCCCTGAACACGGGACTCTGTTGACCACTGCCCCTCCTCAGGTTCCCTGGGCTGCCCTGCTTTCCTCCTCCTTGCCTTCAGGCCACCGTTCAGTTCGTACTCTCCACCTCAGCCCTTTAGTTCCGCCAGGCCCTGCCTCCCTCTGGGTCCTCTGAATGCCCATTTCATCCTTACCTCTCCCAGATGATCTCTTTGCTCTGATTGAGCTGTGCCTCCTGTACCTGCACAGCTAACCGCCTACCTGCAACTCTGGGGAGCGTCCCTGACAATCTCAAACTTAGCGCTGCTGTTACTCAGCTTTTCTTCCACAAACTGTGTTTTCCTCCTGGTTTCTCTGCTCCTTGAAAATGCCACTCAGGAGCATGAGAAGGATCCTGGCCTCGCCCCTGGCCATCCCCTCCATGTCCACCTGTCTCTTGCCTTCAGTGCCCCCCGCCTGAGGCCAGGCCACTCCCGTGCCCCTTGTCCTCTCTGTTCTGGTTCTTTTCTTCTTTATCTCTGCTGAGCCAGGGGTTCCCCTTTGTGCCCCCAAGGCGACTATACTTATCTTGGTGACAGTACCTCGCCTGTCACCCTGTACTGCATGAAGTGCGATAACTGCTTTAGTTCTCCCTCCCTCGACACCGAGCTCTCCGTAGGCCCAGGATTGCCACTTATCTTTGTGACCTCTGTGTTTATTACAGTGCTTGGCACTGATGGCGGTGATTTGGTGAATGAGTAACAGGCACCTGTGCCTGCCTGAGGGTCCATTCTTGGCTTCCAGGGTATCAGCTCTGATCCAGTCAAGCACATCTTACCAGTGTTGCTGGGAGAGCTTCGTTTGTTTTCGTCCATGTAGATTTTGCATTTCTCCATTTTTTTTGTCATCCATGTGGATTTTATGTTTCTTGATTTTTGTGTGTATCAAAATGGGTAAGGACCCACGTCAGACAAACACACCCAACACCTGGAAGGTTCTCCTTTCTCTTCATCCGTCAAAATCCTGCTTATCATTCTGACCCCTGGTCAAAACTTACCTCCTCTATGATTGGGTTATTTAGCCTGCCTTGATCAGTGCTTCTTCCCTGAACTTTTAATATACAGTAGAACCTCTGTAAGGTGACCACCCAAGGACTATAACGAACTGGTCAACATATGGAGGTGGTCAACATAAGGAACTAGGCCTCCTGTACTGCTAAGTACATGTATTACATGTCCAGTCTATAAAAATTAGGTCAAGTTGGCCAGGCTGGTGGCTTACATCTGTAATTCTAGCACTCTGGGAGGCCAAGGTGGGTGGATTGCTTGAGCTCAGGAGTTTAAGACCAGCCTGAGCAAGGGCAATAACTCATCTCTACTAGAAAACAGAAAAACTAGCTGGGCATTGGGGCAGGCGCCTGTAGTCCCAGCTACTTGGGAAGCTGAGGCAAAAGAATCACTTGAACCCAAGAGTTTGAGGTTGCTGTGAGCAATGACTGTCACAGCACTCTACCTAGATAACAGAGTGAGACTCTGTCTCCAAAAAAAAAAAAGGGAAAGGGTCAACTTAAGTAGGTTGTCAGTGTGGGAGGTGGGCAACCATAGAGGTTCTACTGTATTTATGTACAGCACTGTTTCGGCTCCCACTGTATTAGTCATACCTAGTGTTTAAGAAAATTTTTATCTTCCCAGCTTAATTATAAGCTTCTCAAAATCAGACAGGCCACACCTTACACCTCCTTTCTGAACCTTTGAAGTGTGTTTTACTGAATAAAGGCCAAGCCAGACTGACTGATTCCTGCTGCTTGTCCCCGGCCACCAGCTCACCATCTTCCTGCCTCCAACCAGCAGCTTTGCTGCCCTACCCAGGACTTGCCCACCTGCCTCCTGGGATCTAGAGGCCACTGGCTCCCACCTTCCCCATCTTTCTCCTCCACCCTACATCTTCCAAGCTGCCAACCAGACC
>CAUYQV010117506.1:0-32289 GCA_963574575.1 Galagoides demidoff
GAGTCTCCTGCCTCCACCTCCCAAGTAGCTGGGACCACAGGCGCCCGCCACAACACCCGGCCATTTTTTGGTTGCAGCCATCATTGTTGTTTGGCGGGCCTGGGCTGGGGATTCGAACCCGCCACCTTAGGTGTACGTGGCTGGCGCCTCAGCTGATTGAGCCACAGGTGCCAAGCCATGATCTTAATTTTTTAACATAGCCTGGTAAATATCATTGAGAGTTGGTAGAACCAAAACTGAGAATTGGAAAAAGGATTGAAAAGTCTTTCCTATGAGGCAAGAGGCCTGCTTGTGAAGGGGGTGAACACTTGTGTAGAAACCCACAGAACTTGGTGGTGGCCTGAAGAACAGTATTCGAGTGAGGAAATGAGTACCTGAAGCCTCAAGCCAGTTACAAGAGAAAAACAGAGGCCCCAGCTGCTGCCCTTGGATCGCGTTCTCCAGGTCCCCACAAACAAGCGTAGTGAGTGTCTGATGCATCACCTCTCACTACCCACCCGGAGGCAGCAGCTCTTCCGAATCCTGTTAGAGAAATGACGATCCATGTGATTCTCGCTTTCTCTTATCTCCCACATCTCATGAGTCACCCAATTTTGTCACTTTTGTCCTCAGAGTATCTCTTGGCATGCCCTTCTTTGCCCATAACATAGTTCAGACCCCAAATTCTCTCGTGGAACTCCTGTCACTTGCCATACGCAGCTGAGTCATGTAAAGAGGTTGCCCTCACAACACCAGACTTTTGTTCACTATTGCCTAACAGTGTCCTTTAGCTCATCCCCCTTTCTTACCAGTCAGACCCTGTACAGCCTTCAAGACCCTGCGCCTCGTCCTCTACCGTGACTGCTCATCTGCCTTCTCCTGCCCCTGGCTTGTAATCCTGTTCCCTTTTGTACCTTACCACACCCGCCTCCGTCTGCTTGTGTCTTTGAAGTTCCCATTTTCCCCACTCTCTCCCTGCACCATCACCAGCCACTGCACGGTCCTAGTCATCTTTGTTACCAGTCAGCTTTAGACGCTAGCACTTTTTTATAAACATGCAGTTCTCACTAAATGTTTGTTGGCTTGAATGGGATGTTTCTTTCTAAGATATAGGTTCTAAATGCTTTTTACCCTTATAATTTATCATACTTTTCAAAATACTTCCACAGAGTCTGTTTCTGCCCAGTCTTGGGGCTTATATCAAGCTTGTTGAGCTGCCATTCCTAGGATTCACTCTTCACTTTCCTTCGCCCATCTCCATCATTCCAGTCTCCTCTTCTCCAGAAACCCATTAAGATTACCAGGTTCCCAGTGACCTATGCCAGTTTGTTCTTTGCAATGATATACACCTGGGCCAAGGATCATTTAAAACAATTCAAGTTCACTGTGGATTAACCAGGAATGGTGTCACATTTGAAGTTTCTACTCAGTTGTGAAAGTTAAAATTCAAGTTTCTCTAGTAAACTTTAATTAAATATTGCTATCCAGCATTAGAATTGCTGACTAATTTCTTTCCTGGTGTTTTGTTGTTGTTATTGTGTTTTGGTTTTCATTGAACCCCCTGCCCATGTCCTCAGTATTTCATGGACATACTTACATGGCTGTTAACTCTTAAACTATTGACTCACCAATTTTAGGTACAGCTCAACCTGTTCCTTGTGTTACGAAATGTTAGGAACTTGGGGCTGGTATCAAGCAAGCTGATCTCGGGCTCTTGCACCCCTTTGCATATTCTTTTTACCTGTTGCCACCAAGAAAAGGGATCATACTTTTTTACCCCACAGCCATAGTTCAAATGAAATGAAATGAATTTCTCATTTGTAATACCCTATGCAACTTTTTTCTTTGTTAAAAAGGGATGTGAAAGAGAAAAAAAAAAACACTGGTCTATGTAAATAGTACTAAATATAGACAGTGGAAGTGGGCTTCTGGGTTCTGAACTCTACAAGAAAGTTGTTATGGCAACCTAAAGTTGAATTCACTGTGGGGGAGGTGTCACTATTAATGAGATAAGATCGAACTTGTGACTCCAAAGGTAACTGTATTCTCCAAGATTCTTCTTCCCTCTGAGACAAGAAGCAAAGCCTTTATTTTGTCAGTGACATCTAGATTTAGAATTCAGAGACAAATTGTGTGGGCAGTGGGGCCTGAAGTTGGGTTTCCAGACTGAGGTCTATATTTCCCTGTTCAGAGGAATTAAAACCACTTCTAACACATCTGCTTCAGCTACTCTCCTTCTAAATCTGTAGTCTTAAACTTAGTGGATGGATAATGTAGAAAGACCATTAATTCTCTAAAGAGAGCTTGAAGTTCACTTTCAATTTAAGGAATTTTTTGACTGGAATGTTATATATACTTCTCTACAGGGAAAGGATAATAAGATATAATTGATATTAGAACTTTCCTGAGGTTAAGTTCCCAGAACAGTGCTTGGCTAGTCAGAATTCGCCAGTGAAGAAGAATTTCTGATGTTTGCAGAGAGGGAGAAAATGAAAATCAACAAGAAATAGGAAACCCTGGTTTGAGGTGCAAGGAGAAGGTTGCAGAAGACCTTGAGCAGGTTTTGCCAATAACAGTTTTGACTCTTGAGTTTGAAGGTAGAGAGGAGAAGGTGAGAGCATGAAGTATATAAATACTTTATGTACTTACATTCTATTACTTTATAGTAGAAGTAAATAATATATCAGATGTGTTCTGTAACAATTAAACTGGGATACTAATTACCTCTTTATTTCCTAAGCTGAAGACAATTTGGAGAGAGCAGCAAAGATTCACAGGTTAAGTGGACCTCAAGAATATGCTGTCCAGCCTGGGAACAGTGACTCATGCCTGTAATTCCAGCACTCTGGGAGGCAAGGCAGGAGGATTGCTTGAGCCCAGGAGTTGGAGGCTGTAATGCACTATGATGGAAACTGTGAGCAGCCACTGTACTCTGGCCTGAGCAACATAGCAATGCTCTGTCTCTTTGAAGAAGAAGAGGAATGGGTCATCTAGAAAGGAAATACTGAGCCCCAGGGCACAAGGAAAGAGAATTAAAAAGCAAACATGGGTTAAACTAATAAAGGAAGCAACCAGAAAAACTTCCTAAATATTATTTATTTGTTGAAACAGTAATCTCATTCATAAACCATGGCCATGTGTAAACATCATTGTACTAACCAAAGGAGACACAGGAATGCTTCAAAACAGCATTTGTTGACAAATGCCAAAAAAGAGCCTGGAGCCTCTCAAAACCCCAACACCACAAACACATGAAAGACCAGCTTCTTGTGGGTAAACCATTAAATGGAAAAGCCTAGAAACTGAACTGCTTTGCAATTCTCTCCAAACTCTGTCTTCACCTAACTGGAAAAATGAACTACAGAACAAAATCAACAATAGCAGTACAGGCTTGATGCCCATAGCTCAGTGGTTAGGGCGCCAGCCTCATACACCGGGGCTGAAGGGTTCAAACCCGGCCCAGGCCTGCTAAACAACAATGGCAACTACAACAAGAACAACAAAAATAGCCAGGCGTTGTGGCAGGCCCCTGTAGTCCCAGCTACTTGGGAGGCTGAGGCAAGAGGATCACTTAAGCCCAAGAGTTTGAGGTTACTGTGAGCTATGACGCCACAACACTCTACCGAGGGTGACACAATAAGACTCCGTCTCAAAAAAAAAAAAAACGCAGTACAGATAAAAACAATAACTAAAAAGAATTTTTTAAATTTTATAGCTTAGGAAGCCCCTCATAAATAGCCTTTGCAAGCATGATCTAGGCAGAACAGATAGAGCGACTTCCATTTTGCAAGAAAGTGAGCTGTGGAGAGCTGGCCAGACTTGCCAAAACAGAGCAGCTTCCAAGGGCTGAACCCAAAACTTGAGCCCAGACTGAATCCCTTGTATTCAAACCCTCTGGTCTTTCTGTGGCAAGGTGCCTCAAGAAACCTGACAAATCCTGACTATAAATGTCAAATCACAGAGAATTCACATAAAATTACTTGAAAGAGCTCCTTCCTGTCACCCCAGGCTGTCTTCTTTGCTGTTGGCCTATCTACCAAATGTTAGGGCCTCAGTGCCTGAGGCTTTGCCAGAGAAAACATGCTGCCAACCGGCCAAATGGAGGATGCAGCTTGAGAGCTGATAGGATTCAGAGGACACCACAGAGTCCTGCTAGGGAGCGGGGTCAGCAGCCGTAGTTCTCAAGGGGTGGGGATTAAACAGGGCTTTGTATCTATTCAGAAGTGATATTCAGGACTTCACTTATTTTTTGCTTTCCAAATAAATAAATATCAGAAAGGATAGCTGAGGTCAGTCTAGAAAATTAGAATTTGCTTAGGGGGAAAATATGTTGTGGAGAAGATAAACAGTAGTTTGCAGTTTCACGGTTGGAACATTTGTTACAAGGTCGTGGTATTGATCTTTTATCACCCAGTTTCCACCGGGAGCCCTGATGTATTACCACGCTGGGAAGTACTAATGCAAGTGTGTGAATCAAGGGAGACCCTAGACGGTATCTGCAGTGAGGCACATCCACTTGAGGGAGGGCAGGTTGGGAAGGGGGTGTTGCTAGCTGCAAAATTCCAAGGGGAGTTTTGTATTGTGCTGTGTGCAAATGCATATCTGTGCTAGGGAGTGTTAGGGGTTTACGAGGAGAGTGATTAAAATTGTATCAAAGAGGCTTATGAAGCTTATGGTTCAAGTTAACTGTATGAAGTAAACCGCCTTTAACAGCCTCCTGGGACTGTGACAGATAGTCTGTGGGTGTTACGGCAACATGGTACTGGTGAATGTTCTGGCCATCCCAAACTAATCACCATCTGTGAGCATGGGTCTCTGGGGAGCGTCTGGTGGTTGGACAATCATGGTAGTTAGCATTTTTAATCAGCTTCTGTACAGCACAGATAGAAACCTTATGCTCAAGCCTTTATTTTTCTCTCCGTGTAGAATCACTTATGATGATGATAGCAGAACAGACAAGGATTTGGGATGTGCCTCTGCAGGATGCATTTCGTAGTTCTCTATCCTCCCTTCTCCCCAGCCCCCAGCCTGACCATGAAAATTAGCCTGCCTACTTTCTTATGTTCACAGCTTTTATTGCTTTCTTAAGTCACTGGAAGAAGGAATGAAGTTGTTTCTGTGTTCCGTGTGACACGCTGTCTCAGGCCAGTGCCTTAAGTTTGATATTCTTCTCTCCCCTCCTTTTCCCTCTGACTGCCCTTTTCCTCCTCACCACCTCCACTTCTGCCTCACACCCACTTACCCATAAGGCACTGACGTAAGGCCTAGAGTTATATCCCCTATAAGGCAAGAGGGAAGATAAATGGTACCATCCTTGGAAGTAGGCAGACCTGAAGACAGCTGGAACCTGTGAGTGAGAGTAAAAGGAAAGGATATCAGTGAGCTTTCATTATATGAAACACCATCCCCAAACTTGGTGACTTGAAACAGCTATTTTATATAGTAACAACTCTGTGTATCAGGTGGGTGATTATGCTTGCCTGGACCAGCTCGGCTGGTCTCTGCTGGACTCTCCGTCATCTGTGGCCAGCCAAGGTTGGCTGATAGAGGATGGCTTCACTTATGTCTGGTAACAAAACAGGCTGGTCTGGATGTGGGGATGGGGCTGGGCTCAGCTAGGACAGTTCATCTCTGCTCTAGTGTCTCCCGCCCTTCAGTGGGCTAACCAGGCTTCACTGCACTGGCATCTTGAGGTTACAAGAAACAGCAATAGAGCAGGCCCCAGTGAATAAGCACCTTTCAAGCTTTAGCTTGTATCACCTTGCTGATGGCCCACTAGCCAGTACAAGTCATAAGGCTGGTCCAAGAGTCAGTGTGGGAAGGGACCCCAAGGGTATGAACACAGGGCAGCATGACCAAATTGGGAGCTGTTACTTCAACGATCTGTTGCAGAAAAGTTAGGTTTCCTTCTTTTTGTAATGTTTCTCTACCATCTCTAATGGTGCCAAGAATTACATAATACTGATTTATTCCTTTGCATCTTAAAGGTTCTTCAGCTTCAAAAGGTCCCCTTCCTCAGCCAAGGCCTACCAGAGCTTAGCTGATAGCTGAGAGCAAAGTGCATGCCAGGGTTTCAGACACCAGAGGGAGAATATGAGAGAGGAGGTGAAAAGGTACCAGAAAAGAGAAACTATTTCCACATTCATGTATCTAGCTACCTGACTTTCTGAGGGCACATCAAATCCAAAATGTCCCAAACTTGTCCCATCACCTCCTCTTCCTACTCCCCAGCATGTTCATTCATTGCTTGCAGCAATCAGCAAGCAAATTTTGCGCCTAGTCGTGACCAGTGGAGATGGAAATGAGGAGAGGTAGAGACAAAAGCTTGTAGAACAGAAAAGGGAAAAAGGGAATTACAGAGAGGAAAGGGTGGAAAACTATTTCAGAGTCTGGGTGTTGAGGGTTGAATGTGGTAATTGATTCCATCTAAATTTAAAACAGTGGACACACTTCTCCTTTTTGGTTGCTTATCCTTTTACTTGCAGTCCTGAATGGATTATAGATTACAGTTTCTGTTAATACAGCTGTGGATGGTTCTGGCCAGAGAAGATCATAGGGCAAGTCGTCAGGAAAGCAGAACCTCTAAATCCAGGCACTCCTCAGAGCAGCCAGAAAGGAACCATCCTCTTTTTTATAATAATAAAACAAGTCCACCTGAAATCTGAATTCTGCCTCACAGCTATAACTGCTGCTGCTGAGAGAACCCTGGCTCTTTGTCTCTCAGTTTCCTTTTTCTCACAAAAGGTGTATTCCAGACTACTCTTAGAATGCCTTCTCCCTTGGCAGAACAATTCCTTTCTGTCCAGATGTCTCTCACACTGCCACTCAGTGCTGGAACTAGCTCCTAGATAATGTTCTATTATGGGTAAGGCCCTCTTGCCTCATAGGTGATGCTGATGGAACTGTAGAACATCTCAAATGTGGGATCTCTGTAGACCCAAACTTCACAGTCAGAAAGAAAGTTGTATGCTCCCATTGCTCTTCTAGCTTAGGCTGGACCTAGATTTGACAGAGACCAGCAGGGAGCTGGGTCTTGATGGCTGATGCATCCTGCTAGACCAAGGCTAGCCTTCGGTAGCAGTGCAGTGTGGGAGTGTGAGCAAGCTTGTCACCCTGCAGCAATGGGCTTCATAGAGTAGTAGAAGTAGAGAGCCCTTGTTCATTCCATCCTGCCCACACAATAGTTGCTTTCAGTCTGGAGAATAGTGAATGTCAGTGAATAAAGTGGGACACTCTTCATAATGCCAGGAACTGAGGGCGTTATGGAATGAATATTTTGCAGGTCTCAAAGAAAGAGGTGGCCCACTAAAAGGAAGCTCTCATATCCCCTGCTCCCCTGCCTCCAAGTTGACAAGCTTCCAGTATCCTGCTATTTTGGATTAACAGTGTTGGGCAGGCTTACTCACATCCCATCAACTTAGCTGAGGTGGCTTCATGGTGCCCTTTGTCTGCTGCTGTTTAAGAATCCACATGCTCAAGAGCTAATTTCCAATGCCTAGAAAGGAAAGACCAATAAGGAGATTTTTATATATTTGAAATTTTAAAGCAAGACAAACATAGGCAAGATGGAATATCGGGAGGTTGTTGAGAATATGAATTTTTTATTGTTTTTTAAATTGGAACTAGGAGAGCATAATTGCCGCATTTTGTTGTCTGTGAACACCTAGCACAGGACCTTACAGTACTAGTAATGGTGATTATGGTGACAACATTAACAATAACATGATGAGTGCCAATGTTTATTGAGCTCACTATGTGCCAGGCACTCAGATGATGTGCCAAGCATTGTTCTGAGTACTTTACATGAATTAACTCACTTAATCCTTATGACAACTTTATAAGGTAGTTATTGTTGTCATCTTCATTTTACACATGAGAATACTGAGCAACCAAGAAGTGAAATGATATAGATTGGGTAGTGTAACTATTACGTGGCAGGACTGGGACTTGAGGTGGTTTGACTTCAGGGCCTGTGCTCTTTACTATACTTATAAATTCAGCAAATCTCATTAAATGATGCTATTTAGTTGATAGGACTCGTTCTGTTTGTTTAAAAAAAAAAAAAAAGAAAGAAAGAAAGAAAAAAACCTTGGTTGGTCCCTTAGCTGGTTTGATGACGTGGTTTGATATCAGGTGCCGTACCTCCTCCTCAGTCCGAACCCGGCTCTGCACACACTGAGCATGTCATGTTCTCTCTCCGTCATTTTTGTGTGCTCATGCCCAGCACCCTGGAAAATAAGGACAAGTATGTTACTCTCCTTCTGCCCACTAGTACTCAGTGTGAAGTTTACACATAGTAGGTCCTCCATAAATCTGGTCTAAAACAAAATAAAGGTATATGTATGACCTTCTGTAACCAAGTTCTGTGTAGCTACATTCATCCATACCCAAGTACTACAGCGTCATATTTTTGTTGCTGTTGTTTAATCAAAATTTTAGTCTTTCAGAATTAATTCTCTTTTCTTAAAATTAATAATGACAGGTTGTGTTTTTACACACTGCTAAAATGTGTAAAGCAGTTGGGGAGAAGAGGGCTTCCTTTCCTGAGTTGATTTATGTTATATATGCAAACTCCATTAAAGTTAAACCATGCTTTTCAATGAAATTAAGACTTTCCAGCATGCAACTCTCTGTATTTTATTTAAAGATCCTAGTGACTGATGCAAATTGTGCCAGAGTTGCTGTAACAGGAAAGGAGGGCATTGAGTCTGAGATATCTCATACTTAACCCTTAGGAGAGATATAGCATTTGGTATAGGAAACATGATGCAACTCTCTCTTGTGAGTAGAAAGCAAAGGGTTGTCTGTTGAGAGCCATTTTATTATTTTCAGAGAACTCTAAAGGTTAAATGGGAGAGAAAATGAAGGCAATGGAAATTTTAAAAAGAGGAGCAACAATTGAAGTAAGAGAAGAATGTAAATATTTCAATAGCTTGAGAAACCTAAGACTGCTGAACAGAATGTTTGGGTTGGGAAGACCAAGGATACCCAGATGTCTGCAAGAATGTGGAACAGCCGTGACATGTGGGCTTTGTTCTTCCAAAGAGATAAAATCTCTACTGCTTGAAGCAGTAACTTTATAGTCTTTAATATTAGGAAATGTTTCATGTTTTACTTAGATGTTGTTGGCTGACAAATGTTTTTCCTGTTAAAAGCCTGGTTTATGTATTGTTAGAATGTGTAAACTTTTAAAAATTTGTGCTTCTCATGCTTACAGCAAGATACCTAGCTTTCTAACACCAAACCCTTTCCTTAAATAGCCCCTTCATAGAACATTCATTCATTCATCAAACACAGATTGAGTACCTGCAATATGTCAGGTAGCAATAGGTTCTAGGTGAACAAAAGAGGGTTTAAAAAAGTCCCCAAATCCTTGGAATTTACCACATAGTGAATTCCACTGGCATTCTTGCTAATATAGTCTCCCTCTGAAGTAGCAGACCTCAGAGGGACAGGTAGAGTGGACTGAGTACTGAGATGGCTGTAGTGTGTGCAAAATGTCACTCTGGGCAGGCCTGAGGCTTCTTCTGCCTCTGGGATGCTGTCACAGGAATTCTTGCATCCCATAAAGGTGGGCATTTCCTGGGATTCTATGATTCTAGGCTCCTGAGGCTTTGGGGTGGGGGAGCTGGCTTCTGTCATTTGAGGTGGAGTCACAATATGGTACAGCACTAAGGATTCATATCCTTCTAGATGACTCATTTCCCACCATCTAACTTTCTCTTTGGTCAGAGCTAGCATGTTGTTGTTTGCCAAGAGAAGGTATTTTGGGTCTTTCTGTCAACTTGAAAGACTTCCTCTTCTCTAGCCAGTTTGGTCTTGCAGATTTTGTTGTGAGGCCAACAGCCAAGCTGTGAACTGCCTAATCTTGGCCAGCCCTTCTTTCAAAAGCCCTGTAGAAGTAGGTCATCAGGTTGTCAGATAGTTCTTACACAGATTGTGCTGTGCTGCAACTTTTAATGTACACTGCCTATGGAATACTAAACTTGTTTCCAAACTAAATAGTTTCCAATGAGGATTTAATGGGAGTTTTTCATTTGAAATAGATTGAAAACAAACCATTTCCTACTCCCATTTCAAACAAATTTTGGTCCAATTATTTTCTTTTTTTTAACATAAAGTTAAATGGACTATTCTGCCCATCTCTGACTGAGCTGAACCATGATTTCTCTTGATTATGCTTTTATGCTGCGAATCGTAAGGCTCCGGAGACATAATGGACGCCTGTGGGAGAGTGGCAGCAATTTTTAAAATTCTGCCAGTGCTTGTCAGCTTTCACTCTGGTGCCTGCTGTGCGGGAAGAAAGCACCCCACCAAAAGAAAAAAATCTGCCAACAAAACCAGCCCTGTCTGCCTGTCCTGTAGGGTTTGGCACAGGGATGGGCCTCCTCTCTGCGAGTCTATGTAGGGCACACACTCAGCCCAGTGAAGTCTGCTTTCCAGCCTTCCAGCCCTACTCCCCCCTCCCCGTTTTCCAACCATTAGCTTTTTGTGGTGTTGAAGGCTTCTTTCTTTCTTTTTTTTCCTAGTCTCATTTTTCTTAATTTTACTTGGACCACAACCTCAGGGAAAAGGCTCTCCTGGCACCCCACCTTCCACTTGGTCCTTTACCTCCAGCAGCCTAGCAACATAGAAAAGCAAATGTCTCACAGTCCTTCTTCTTGGGTGGTGGGGTTACTTATTGTTGTGATTTTTTTTTTTTTTTGGTGGAGGTAGTGGTCATCATCCTAGATTTGCAAAACATTCCAGAAAACTTGGCAGAAGAAAGTGCTTCTTGCCACCATCTTCTGCCTTTGGTAAGGGCAGCTACCCCTCTAGCAGGTATGTAGGGAACTTATTAGACAGCGCCTTCTAATGGCATCAGCTTCTTTGCTGTCACCCAGTAGTATAAAAAATTTACCTAGCCCCATAGAAGGTAAAAAGCCCTTCAACCTAGGTACCAACTGGCAAAGCACACAATACTTTTTGGGTTTCTGGTAAAAATGCATTAAACCTGCCCAAGTATCTGGGGCAGGAGCAAGTCAAAGCTTCAGGAAGAGATGGAAGATTAGATGCTGTGTGATGTATTCTCCCAGGGGTTTCCATTGATTCATAGTGTTGGTTTGAAAGGTGCTATGTTGCTTCCATACATTGTGGAGCTCACATCCTTGGACCGTGGCCTCCGGGACTGCAGAGAGCACCTGCTTAGTCTGGTGATGCAGACAGATCTCAAATCCAAACACCACTCAACCTCACCCTGTGAAATCCTGGCTGTGGCACAACTGCCAGCCTCTCCCTTTGACTTGGAGAAAGGTAAAGTGTAGAGGTGATAGGTGATGTCATTGGCATGAAAGAGTGTCAGAGCTGATCAGCACTCAGAAGAAGTTGACTAATGCCAGCCTGTGCCTTTGTAAATAAATGTCTTCAGCATCACCAGGGAGAAGCTGATCTGGCTTCTACCTGAACCTGTGCTGGAACACAGCCCTGAGCTAGTACCCCAAGAAAACCTCTAATTCATATAAAATTTCCCCCGTACTAAGTGAACTCTGTTTCTATTGCTTTCTTCCTTTGGTTCTCCCCTTCCTGCATTCACAAAAACTAAATCTAGTCTTTTTGCTTTTGTCCCTTCAGCCATTTCAAAGCAAGTACACATTCCTAACTAGGCTTTTCTTTTCTAGGCCTGTGTTCAGTTCTTTCACCCATTCTCCATAATTCTTGGTTTCCCAACTCTGCATCATCCTAGTTACTTTCTAACTGGTCATGTTCTGGTTTGTTAATTCTGAGGTCTAAGCTACCCAGAATGGAGTAAAAGGCTATCACAGCCCTTGACAGAGCCCCCTGCTGCCTTTTGGAAATGGAACTGGCTTTATTTGGCAGTCTTATAAGGATCATTCATTTATTCCAAGCTTACTTGAGTTTTACTTTACATATTTAACTGTTCAGAATATCTGCTCCATCTATATGTGTGATTTGTTATTACTGAACCTATGTGAAAACTACATTTTTTCCTAATTAAAGGTTATCTTATCAGGATAAGAGGAAACATATCCATGTCTTTAGTCTGTTAAAATATTTTGGACCTATATTTTATGATCCAGTATGTTACCAGTTACAGCCTCATGTCACATGCAAATTCAACCACTATGGCCTAGACATTGTAATAAGCCTAGGATACAGTAGGAAGTAAGGCAGACACAGTCACTTCCCTCACAGAGTTGATTGGGAGTGACAGGAAATTGACTGTGCATTCCCAATATAGGGTGACAATACTTGAGGGGGAACTGCAGAAGCACAGAGAAAAGGGGCTTAAGAAACTCATACTTTCTGGAAAATGTGATATTTATGAGTAGAAGTTGGACAAGAAAAGAGCTAGGGATTGATGTTCAAGGTAGGAGAGACTACATATGCAGAGTTTGAAAGGTGACAGAAGGTATGATGTTTGGAATAATTATCATCAGGTAACACTCCTGATCTTGCTCAAGATCATCAGGTAACACTCCTGATCGTGCTGATACAAATGTGGAACCTACAAGGGTGAAAGAAATTGCCATTAGAGACCTTCATAGTCCCCCCTGGGGCATATCAAACATTTATGAACTCATGTAATTGAATATTTGCCACAACCACATTTCTCTGTCTTGACCACTTGAATTATAGGTGAGAGATCATTTATGCCTCACTGAATACAGATCTGCCGTGCCTGTGTCATTGCCCAAGTTTATCAATCACATAGCCCTGTGAAAAAAATTCTTATGACTTGTTCTTCATAACCCAGGTTGACTTTAAGCGATCGTCATTTTCCTTCCTAAGAGTTTACTGGCTCTTTTCTTGGTAATCTGTTTCATTTTCCAAACCTTTGGTTAGCATAATAGGTTAGCATAGCAGAATTGTACATAGAACCCAAGTTTTTGAACTCCTAGTCCAGATATCCTTTCTTTCTTCTGTCCTGTTCTCCTATGATAGCCCATCTTTCAAAAGCAGACATGACACAAGTTTCTTTTAAGAGCAGGTGGTCTGTCCTTGCCATCCAGTGTAGGAGCCAGCAAGCCAGGCAAGAAGTTACCCCATGGAGTATGGAAGTGAGATGCCCTGTTTCTGGGCACGTTGGTAGGGCATTTCATCTCCATAGAGGGCTTCTAGGTAAACGGCTTGTTAGTTATGCTTTCTGGTTTCATTTCTTCCTTTGTTTCCCAACTACCCCATTTCCATGGGGAAATACTTTTGCTCCCATTGAGTAGATGGGGCTCAAAGAGTAAAGCTACTTGGCCAAAGTCACCCAACTATATTAAGCAGCTGATAGGGGTCCTAAGTCCAGGTTGCCTGACTCTGGTACACCAAGCTGACTTCAGATTTCTTTCCTCTTCTTCTTGTATCAGTGATGACATCAACTCCCTGACCTCTCCCCTTTCCAGAATCCTGGCTGGGCGATTGGGTAAGAGAATATAAATAGAAAGAAAGGAAAAAAATAGATTAAGTTCCAAGAACTAAGGAGACAACTGGGCACTGAAGCAATGCTATAGACCTTTAGATCATATTTCTGACACTCTAGCTAAAAAGGAACATGGATAAGCAACACCCAGCAGTCCAGAGGCTTAGACCATCATAGAAACAAGCCAGTATGAGCTATTCTGAGCAGGATGACAGAATTGGGATTCAGTAATGTTTTAGATGTGCTTTTAGGTCCAAATAGGGGAGGAGGGGTTGTAGAGGCTCACACTTGTAATCCTAGCACTTTAGAGGTCAATGCAGGAGGATTGTTTGAGAACAGAGTTCAAGACCAGCCTAAGCAACAAACATCACAAGACCTCATTTCTTCATAAAACACAAAAATTAGCTAGGAATGGTGGCACAAACCTGGTAGTCCCAGCTATTCAGGTGGCTAAGGCAGGAGGATCACTTGAGCCCAGGAGTTGGAGGTTCCGATGAGCTATGATGATGCCGCTGCACTTCAGCCTGGGTGACAAAAAAAGACGATGTCTCAACAGAAAAAAAAAAAAGAAAAAGAAAATAGGGGAAGAGTATTGAAAAAGAAAAAATTATTTAAGATACTCAGCTTGAGGAGGGAGGGATTCAGACACACAAACAAGTTGTTGCTCTTGCCTGGGCACGCTCACCACTGCTTGACTGGGGTTGTTGAGACCTGTTGCACCAGGCCTACATGTGCCTTTAATTGCTCCCAGGCTCAGTGATCATGGGCCTCCTCTTGTTGGAGGGGTGTTAGTTATCTAACCCCTATGCATTTGTATTAAAAATAGGCAAAGATAAAAGGTAAGAACAGGTATTGGAGTGCTGTGGTGGACCAGGGACAAAGACTATCACTTTTCCTGGTCTGGACTGCTAGAAGTCCAGAGTCTAGGGCTCCTTGATTTCTTAGCAAGTGCAAAGGGATATTTAGTCTTTGGTGAATTAGACCTTGAGACTTCATAATTAAAATGGATTTAATAGAGGCGGGAAGCTGGGATGTCTGCCCCAGTAAGCAGGCATCTTCTGTCAGTAGGAGAGTGTGTCCTTTGTATTTAAACGGTTTCTCCGAAAGGCTCTAAATGAGATTTGGGACTTAAACAAGATTTGGTGTGATTTGCTAATTACCCAAGTTACTATTACCTGATTAACACAGGAATCCTAATAGTCTGTTGCAGTGCCTTCCTTCCTGGTGCCAGGAGGCTTGACATCTGTCACCTGTTCACTTGGAGGCATTTTAATTAACCCAAATTATGTATGTCTTTTCTGCTTTAGGATTTGGTGCCTGGATTTTATATTTAAAAGTTAATAACTACCTAAAGGAGGTTTGCTGCCAAAATATAAGAGTGAGAGCCTAACAGATCTGTTTGTCACCAGGAGTCAGAGGGAGATCTTGGTTTATTACAAGTAGTTAGAATAGGAAATGATAAGGAAGGCTTTGTGGTGACCAGTCACAGCCAATCAAGAATATATTTCCACAAGTTTCACTTTGCTCTACAGGGCTTAATGACTCTGACTGAGTAATGATACAACTGGAAAGGTTGGAACCAGAGAAGCTAAGTGTCTTTCTCAATTTAAAAAAATAAAAAGATTATAAAAGCTTTTCTCTTTGACCACCAAGATGCTATGTTGACTTTCATTTCAGAGGTGGAGTTTCAGTGTGATAAAGTTATCTAGGTTAGAGTCTTAGCAAATCTTCCCTTGAGATCTGAATGGCCTCAGGGTATGCTAGGGGCTCTGTGTAGTAGCTGGTAACATTTTCTCCCTCAGATAAAGATGGCTTATTTACCTGGTTCTGAGCTCTGAGGCTGAGAACAGTCTGAGGAGCCTGAGACTGATGTGCTGTGACCAGATTCCTCTCCAAAATCAGAGACCCAGAGGACCTTTTCTAGTATCCCAAGAAGACTAGGTTTGGATGGGCCTGAAATTTCTCTTGCTTGGTGGCTTCATTCTAGCTTTTTCATCTAAGACAATGATTCAGGAAGCAGTATTGTGAAGTGGTTCTGAATTTCAAGTGTAGAAGAATTGTCCAAATCGCTGATGGGAAAGCACTTGGGAAAAAAAGGAAAGTCCAGGCATAAAGCCCAAGGGACTGATCCAGGTCTGGTCCACACCCAGACCAGAGCAGAGGTCAGAAATGGGAAGGCTGAGAGCTATTCCCTGAGCTCTGGCCTGGCTTTTAGATGCAAAGCAGCAGAGGCTGGAGCCATGCCCTGAGGACAGAGGACCCTCCAGGGTTTGCTTATTCCTGTCCTTTAGAGGAAAGTTCCCATGCTGTTCAAGTTCACTGGGTATTGAAGGGGAATAACTGCCTTTGACATGAGCTGCTCATCCAGGTAAAGTGATTACTTCCTCCAGGGCACAAGGAGACCACTTGGTAAATTACTTCCTCCAACTGCTCTAAATGGTACTCTTGTGCACTGAGAAAGTTAACCTCATTCACCTTCTGTGGATGAGCAGATTATTTCTAGGAAATTGTCCGTTCATGTTTGACCAGGCACAGCCCCCATTTGAATGACAAAGTCTTTTTTGACCTCCCAAGATAACCATGATTTCTCTCTTTTTGTCTCAGCCAATCCTATTTTCCAGAAAAAGATCCTCTATCTTATGGCTAGAGGATCAGTCTGAAGAGGATTTACCTCTGCCTGCCTTCACCTGGGCCTCTTAGGATCTCAGAGATGTTTATATTTTCAGTTTTGCATTTCAAAAGAAGAGGCAGTTCAGTTCTTCTGTGCCATCATAGAAGTGGGTAGAAGTAGGGATGAAAGTAGAGTGGCCATGGGTTGATCATTGCTGAAATTTGGAAATGGTTACATGGGAGGGTATTAAACTATTTTGTCTACTTTTATACTTGTCTGAAATTTTCCATGACAAAAAGTTAAATAGTGAGGGATATAAGTGCTTTTGGCAATAGTCTCCCCATGCCAGAGATAAGTGATAAGTGAATGTTATCTGCTTGAGATAGTAGCCAAAATTAAAATATCATAGATAAGTACAAACAGTGGTACAGAGTTGATCTTTAATTTTTAAAATTTGAATATGATTCATATTTATCATAAAAATTATTCAAATACACCCTGGGAGAACAACTGTAGATAGTTTGACATCCAAAATGTGGGCATTACTCACAAATGTGCATACCTGTGCAACTTTATTTTAGATTTGTTATTTTGCATTTTGATTTATTTTCAAACCAGATTATATTATACGTACTGTTTTTTGTTTTCTTTTTTTTTTTTTCTTTAAAGATACTGAGTCTCCCTCTGGTGCCCAGGCATCATCTGAGTCTCCCTCTGTTGCAATGGCATCATCCATAGCTCACTGGAGCTTCCTACTCCTAGGCTCAAGCTGTCCTGCCTCAGCCTCCTAAGAAACCAGGACTAAAGCAACAAGTTTTAGTTGTTGCCTGGCTTTTAACTGTGTTTTCTCACCTAATGCAGTACGTGGATTCTTCCACTGCAACTGATATTTGCAGAGAACCTCCTATATACAAAGATAGATGTAGGTATGATAAGAGACTTAAGGGTAGCATTATGAAATCATAATCAAAATGATTATGGTCCATAATGACTCAGCTAACTTTATTTTATTTTTTAGAGACACGGTCTCACCATCTTGCCCAGGTTGGTCTCAAACTAGTGGACTCTACTGATCCTCACACCTCAGCCTTCTGAGTAGTCAGGATTATAGGAACACACCGCTCTGACCACCCCATCAGCTTGTTTGAACAACTTTATTCAAATATAATATACATACCATCAATGATTTTTAGCAAATTTACAGGGTTATGCAGCCATCACCACAATTTATCACTTCAATAAAATCCTTCTTGCTCGTTTGTAGTTAATCCCTGTTACTACTCCTTGCCCAAGGCAACTACTAATCTACTTTCTGTTGTATAAATTTGCCTCTTCTGGATATTTCATAAATGGAATCATACAGTGTGTTTTTTTATATCTGGCTTGTTTCACTTAGAATGCTTTAGGGTTCATCTGTTTTGTAGCATATATCAGCAGTTTGTTTCCTTTTATTGCTGGATAGTATTCTATTTTATGGATATACCACATTTTTATCTATTCATCAATTCATGGACATTTGGATTATTTCCACATTTTGGATTTTTTTTTGAGAGAGAGAAATTTTCTCTGTATTGCTTTAGCTAGAGTGCAGTGGTGTCATCATAGCTCACTCCATCCTCCAACTCCTGGGCTCAAATGATTCTCCTGCCTCAATTTCCCAAGAGCTAGAAATATAGGTGTGTGCCACCATAGTTGGCTGATTTTTAAAACATATTTTTTTTGTAGAGACAGTGTCTCTGGATATGTTGCATATGCGTGTTTTGAACTCGTGGCCTCAAATGATCCTCCCACCTCTGCCTCCCAAAGTCCTGGGATTATACAGGGTATACATAAAGTTCACGTGCAATTTAAGTTAGTAATTGCACAAACTTTATGTCTACCCTGTATAGGCATGAGCCACCATGCCTGCCCTTGGCTGTTATGAATAATACTACTGTGAACCTTCACATACAAATCTTTGAATGGACTTGTGTTTTTAGTTCTCCTGGTAGATACCTAGGCATGAAATAGCTGGGCTGTACAATAAATTTATTTAACTTTTCTTAAGATACTCCCAAACAGTTATCCAACCTGGCTGTACCATTTTACATTTCTGCAGTAATGCATGGAGGTTCCAGTTTCTTCATATCTTCACCAACATTAGTTATTGTCTGGCTTTTTGATTTTCACTTTTTGATGTGATACCTCATTGTCATCCTCATTTGTATTTCTAAGTACTGATGATGTCGAACATCTTTTCGTTTGTATTTAGACATTGGTATTTTCTTTGAAATGCTATTCAAATCTTTAGCCTATTTTTAAATGGGCTGTTTGTCTTATACTTCTAAATGTTCTTTATAATTCTAGATATAAGTCCTTTATCAGGTATAGGATTTGCTGATATTTTCTTCTAGTCAGTGGCTTGACTTTTATGTTCATCATGGTTTCTTTTGAGGTACAAAAATTTATAATTCTGGTAATGTTCAATTTGTCACTTTCTTGCTTTTTGCAGATCATACTTTTGTTTTTGCATCTAAGAACTCTTTGCCTAACCTAAGGTCACAGCAACTTTCTTCTATGTTTTCTTCTAAAAAATTTTATAGTTTTAGCTCTTACCTTTAGATCTTTGTGACCCAGTTAATTGTGAAGATCTAAATCCATCTTCTAACATGTAGACATCCAGTTGTACCAGCACTGTTCATAAAAAAAGATGATTCTTTCTCCTTGAAATGCTTTGGCACTTTTGTCAAAAATCAGTAGACCATAACTAGACAGGATTATTTCTGAGCTCTCCTTTCTGTTCCTTTGATCTGTATATCTATCCTTAGATCAGTACCAAACTGTCTTTATTACTATCCCTTTATAGGATGTTTTAAAATTGGGGTCTATGAGTCTTCCAACTTGTTCTTTCTCAAGAGTGTTTTGGCTGTTTTGTGTCCTTTGCATTTTCATATAATTTATAGAATTGTCTTGTCAATTTCTGCAAGGAAAAAATTTGCTGAGATCTTAATGGAGATTGTACTTAATCCACAGGCCAATTTGGGCAAAATTGTCATCTGAACAATATTGGGTCTTGTAACCTGTAAATTTGGAATATCTGTCCCTTCATCTTTTAAGATGCTTAATTTCTTTCAATAATGTTTTATAGTTTTCAAAGAAAAAGTATTAAAATTTTTTATTAAATGTTTTCTGAAGTATTTAAATCTTTTGGTGTGCTTATGGATGACATTTTATTTTTATCTTATTTTGAATAGTTCATTGTTAGTGTATAGAAATAAAACTGATCTTCATATATTGATCTTATGACTTCCCGATTTTTGTTCTAGTATCTATTTTGTGGATTCCTTTAGGTTACCTATATATAGGATCATATTCTCTTTGAATAAAGATAATTTTGCTTCTTCCTTCCCCATATGGACAACTTTTACTTCTTTTTCTTGCCTGATAAAGAATTTTAAGGATTAAAACTAAACCAAAGTTCTAGGAAACTTCCATGATTATACTTAGGATGTGGATGAGGAGATAAAATGGAGAACTTTTGCAATTGCAAATAAGCCTCATAGAAGCAAAGAGAAGAATTGGTGACTACTGTAGAAGAGGAGTAAAAATGCAACTTGGCACAAGTTTGAGTTTTATGATGGTTCTCCAAGTGGGTGGTTCTTTCAGCAACCTGACCAGACGGAGACGAAGCTCCTGAAACAAGCATGAAGGATCCCTGAGTAGGCAAAGACAGATGCCATACATCCTCCAGGCTCATTATGTAAGCCACCGGAAGCTCTCTGGTCCTCATAGAACCTTCTCTGCAGGCCTTCTGTTGTTTTAACAAGCATACATATATGTTGATAGTTTTGATAGTTTTATAGGTTGTTGATAGTTTTGTACTTGTTTTGTTTTTGCAGCTATGCTTTGAGAAGGGTATTGGAGAAGAGGCCAGCTAAGACTTGGACACAAAGGCTCCCAAAAAGTAAAATGATGATAGCTAAGGGGGTAGGAGGGGACTGACAAAACATTTAAACATCCTATCATATATATTTCCTGGGCATGCAGTGATACAAGCCTGTGCTCAGAAACTTGAAAGCACTACTGGCAAGCAACCTGAAGGCAACGTCTCAGCCTTGTCGGCTGAGCAAGCTCTAACCCCAGGGACCTCATCCATTTCTTTTGTGGCAGATGAATTGGATAGAAGTGCAATAACTTATTATAATTATGTTTGTGAAATTCTCACTTATTAGTGTTAACCCATTGTTTTAGACATTTAGGATTCTTTCTGTACTAAAGAGTAGTAACTAAGCTGTACAGTGATTTTTTACAGTGATAATTCTGTGTCTTCACAAAAGTTAAAGCTCATTTGCTTCAGGATGAACACACTAGGGCTTATAGCTTCTTAAAAAGATTCCCCATCAGGCCCAGCACCTGTACCACAGTGGTTATGGTGGCAGCCATATAGACCAAGGCTGGTGGGTTCAAACCCAGCCCAGGCCAGATAAACAACAATGACAACTACAACAAAAAAGTAGCCAGGTGTTATGGCAGGTACCTGTAGTCCCAGCTACTTGGGAGGCTAAGGCAAAAGAATCGCTTAAGCCCAAGAGTTTGAGGTTACTGTGAGCTGTGATGCAACAGCACTCTACCAAAGGTGACATAGTAATACTCTCTTAAAAAAAGAATAAAAAGATTCCTATCAAGGAACATTAGAAAAAAGTAGGCAGTAACAAAACATAATCCACCATCTAACTAGATTTCTCACTACTGGAATGAAAATTTACAGAGAAACAAGGAAGGCGGCTGGACTCATCCATGTAGTAATGGATCAGAGCTGGAGACAACAGTATAAACTCATGTTTAGCTTAATATAGATACAAATGGTTATTTATAGAAATATTTATATATCTGTGTATAAGAAAAGATTAGCACACACACGTATTTCAGTGCCCTTCTAATTGAGATGACCTAAAAGAAAAGGACACACTATTATCAACAAGCATACTTTTACCCAGATCTTGGTTTCTAATACCATTCTCCAGTAAAAGAAACCAGGGCTCCTGACAGAAAGGGCTAATTCTAAGATGTGAGCAGGAGTTATACAAGATGAGCCTGGAGTATCTTATGGTGTCAGAAAGTAGGGAAATGGTCAAACAAAAATCAAAAACCACACTAACGGGGCATGTCAAAGGACCACAAGAGACAACTGAAAGAGCAAATGGCTAGACCCAGACAATTTGAGCAAAACTGCAAAGTAGTATTGGGTTATATCCCCAAGTACAAAATAAATACCTGTGATTCCATGTTGACATAAATAAAATAAATAGGGAAGAACAAACTTCGTGTGCAGAAGAATTTCTAATAATTATACAGATACCCTACTCTCCTAAAGGGAGAGCATTATTCTTCTTCACCGATTAGCCATGAGCTGCACATAGTGACTCCTTTTCAAGGAGTACAATATGTGCGGGTGGCGGGGAATAAGTGTACAGCAGAGACGCCTAACAAAGCCTACTTTAGCCTGGTGATCAAGGTCAACATCAGTAGTCATAAATCATGTTGATAAAATATGCCCTTGATATGATGTGAAGAATATAGCACTTTAACTTGGTGATCTTCCTCCATAAACCTGTAAGCTCAATCTTTTCATGAGAAAACATCAGACAAATTGTGGTAGAGGGGCATCTTACAAAATAGGTCAGTGCTCCTATAAAATGTCAAGGTCATCAAAAACAGAAATGAGAAAAAACTGCCAAGAGGAACTCAAGGGGACATGACAACTAAATGTAATGTAGCATCCTGGATGAGGTTCTGGAATAATAATGTTATATAGCAATATTGGTTCATTAATTATAGCTAATGTGCCATACTAATGTAAGATGCTAATAATAGGAGACATGGATAGGAATACGAAAACACTGTACTATCTTCTCAATTTTGCAGTAAATTGAAAGTCTAAAAATAAAGTCTTTTTAAAAGAAAAACCACCATCACTACCAATTTTGATAACCTTAAAGAGTTAGCATCAATTATCTGGAAAATTTATTTGTGAGGAAACCTTATTCCTTTATGATCGTGGATAAGTGAAGCATTGCTGAATTATCTCTGCCTCTCTGAGCAAGTTAATACTGTATTTCTAAGAAAAGAGATGGAAGCAGGGAAGTGGGGGGAAAAGGCGTGTGTGTGTGTGTGTGTGTGTGTGTGTGTGTATGTGCGTGCACGCATGTGGGTGTTTAAACAAGAGAAAAAGTGAATCCTAAATTGTTAAGACCTTGGAGTGTAACTTAATCTAATTTATAAGCAGTTCCACTAGAGATGTGCAAGGATTTTTTTTGTTGTTGTTAAAGAGAAAAACTAGTTTCAAGCATTATTAAGCTTTTTTCCCTCCCAGAAGCTAAGAAAACCATCTGTGAGAACCTGTTTGCATGTTTGTTTTCTACAATAAAATGCAAAATACTTCTTCCTGTTAGCGGATTATACCATATGTCTCTCCCTGTAACAAAATCAGCATGTTTATTAATGAACCCAATCAGAAGCAAAGATTTAGAAAGATTTAAGGAACTGAATTTTCCATTCAATATTTCTGCAAAAGAAACTTCTGGTTAGATATCATTGTGCTTGGAAAATAGGAGCTTTGTTTTTGCTTTGAAATCAATTCACTTGGCACCGGACAGAGAGCAAGAAAGGCCTTTGAAAATTTTTGTAAAAAAGGTCTGCATTAAAAACAGCCCTTCCTGCCTGATGATCCCCCTACTGATTTAGATCTACAGTTTATATGTGATTAATATTTAATTTGATCAGTTTCATTTTTCCAGACAGACTAATTAAAGTACTTGATGGCCCAAATCTCCCATATCCAAATGATGTGACAGGCCTGTGGGCTTCCTGGTGTGACAGGAAGCAAATGAAGTAGTTTCAGCCATATTGGCAAAGCAGCCCTTGGTACCTACCCATAATGGAAACATCTGAATTTTCCAATGCAAACACTTCCCTAGCAGTCCTGTTGACCATCTGAATAATTGGGTGGGTTGGTGGCACTAGATGTAGTGTAGTATACGAGAAGGAAATATGTCTGACCTTGCACTGGCAGGACTGCTCATCGAGTGCTGGTGCTCTCCGAACCAGGCAGAAGGCCTTGAGCAAATGACTTCTGTCTGGGCCCAGTTTGCCCATCTGTTAAATGAGCTTCTCAGCGCTACCATTCTTTTATTTATGAACTTAAGGGAAAATGGACTTGTCAACAGAGACCGTGAGCAATGGAAATGTAAAAACCTGGACACAGGCAAGTTTTAGGGTATACATTGGGTTCTAGTCATTTAATGTCTACCCAAGTCTTCCTTCTTTCCCAGCAAACCTAGTTCTTGTTTCATTGTATTCATTTTTCATGTGCTGTAGCTTCTTAGAAAAAAAAAATTTGAGACACTCACTGTATGCTCTAGGTAGAGTGCTATGGCATCATGGATCAACTTGTGGGCTCAAGTGATCCTCTTGCCTCATCCTCCTGAGCCCCTGGGACTATAGGCACCCATCACTACACCTTGCTGGTTTTTCTATTTTTAGTAGAGACAGAGTCTCACTCTTGCTCACAACTGGTCTCAAATTCCTGAGTTCAAACAAATCCACCAGCCTTGGCCTCCCAGAGTGCTGGGATTATAGGGGTGAGCCACCATGCCTAGTCAACAAGCTAATGATTTTTTTGAAAAATTTTTAAGGTTGTATTGGAAATCTCATGTAAAAGCCTTTTTGGCTATTCAGCTACCCCATCTTTGAGAGGGCACTTATCAATAACTCCCAGCTCATCCAAGTCCCCCAAACACTCTGCCATCCAAAGAAAAACATACCATACCAACAAACTGCATATCCTCAACAAGGTCTGTTTGTCCCCAGATAATCAGGCTTCTCAGACTTTCTCTTACCTCTGTCTCTTTCTTTCACCAGAGGAGCCAGCTGAGAGGTAGAGGGATAAGAGGCTTAACAACAAAGTGAGCTGCTCTGTGCAACCAGGCCAGAAGGAAGGCAGGGACCGCAGAGTCTGAGGAGCTGTCCAAGATCCTGCTCACTGCTGCAGGTCTGAACAGGGGGCAGCCCAGGACAGGGATCAGCTGTCATGCTGGACACTTGGCCTCTGATGTGCCAAGGAGACCTGGATTGAAGATTTGAGCCCATGTTAATTTGGCTTTTCTCTGTTTTACTACTGTGGAATTTTTTAATCCAGTTTACCAAATATTAACTGGTTTCCTATTCTGTGCCAAGTAATGGAGCTAGATTCTGTGAATGCAGAAATGGATAAAATATATCCCTTACCTAATGGAGAGAAAAACGTGAACAGCTAAACACCATTCTTTATGACAGATACGTGTACTAGAGTATCTAAAAAGAACAGTGGAGACACACAAGGGATGGGGGCTTGAAGGTGTGTGGATAGAACAGGGCCTTTTTGTCTTCCCTAGTAAAAGGCACTCAAAACCAAGACCCTGGGAGGAAGGGCATTGGAGGAGGCATTCTTTCAGGTTCATTAGAGCAGCATTTCCTTAATTTTTGCTAGGAATGTTTAAAAAGTATAACTTAAAAAAAGGATTCCATGAACAAATATATTTGGGAAAGAGTGAGGTACATAAAGTTAGACATGTTGCTTTAATTGGTGGGTCTTATTTAACCTTAGAACTTCTCAAAACCTTGGGTATGCTAAGCACATTTTGTGAACACCCCAGAGAAGGATATGGGTTTTTGTTTGTTTGTTTGAGGCAGAGTCTTACTTGGTCACCCTCAGTGGAGCGCTGTGCCATCGTAGCTCCAGAAACCTCAAACTCTTGAGCTCAAGCTATCCTAGTGCCTCAGCCTCCGGACTAGCTGGGGCTACTGAGACTACAGATATCCACCACAACACCTGGCTATTTATTTGTTTATTTTTTAGAGTTAAGGTCTCTTGCTGTCTTTAGGGACTCAGCTCTTGCCCACGCTGGTCTTGAACTCCTGAGCTCAGGCAATCCACCTGCCTTGGCCTCCCAGAGTGCTAGGATTACAGGCAAGGTACTCCTCGAAAGCATTTAAGTTAAGTGTGGGTATCCCTGAGGCTTCTGTCTTTGGATTTCACCTTATCATTTTTCTCTGAGTTTCCATGTGTCAGCATGACCTGTATATAATGATCACTTGTCCTTCTGTCTCTAGCTTTAACTTCTCCCTTAAACTGAGGACTCAAATTTCCAACTTCTCACCAGATACCTCCTTGTAATTTTCTCAAACTGAATACTAGTACCCCTAACTGTTCACTGTTCCTCACATGTCATGTTCATAACTGAGTTTCATCTTTAGTGCTTCTGGTGAGCTGCCCATCCTTTAAAACCCACCTTCAATGCCTCCTCCATGCTTGCAGAGAATTTTGTACCCACATCTAACATACCACTTCTTACATTGACCTTGTGTTGTTGATGTAGGTTCTATCAAATCAAGGATTGTGCCTATTTGTCTTTAAATTCTCTTCATTGAGCAAAGTGCAGGGCATGTGGTAGGTCTGTTAAGTTGGATGCATAAAGCTCATTCTAGTCATGCCTGTGCAGCAGAGGGGAATTTCATCTTTAATGCCACATCTGGCTTTACACCAGAGGCCTGAACCTGCCGGATGCACAGTTTTGTTCTTTTCTCTGCTGGCTAAGGCTAGCAGGCACCCAGAAGCTCAAAACCCTCGGGCTCTCCTGAGGAGGCCACAAGTTCCTCTGGCTGCAGCCACCCTTGGTTCTCAGCTGGCCAGCATGCCCAGATCTCAGCCCTTGTCTGGTGGAGGTGAGCAGGAGTCCCACCCCTCCTCCCCATCTTGGCCGAGTCATGTTGATATTCTGGCAGCATAGTCAGGCTTGTTATTGAGCACATGCTTTGCAGATTAGCCTGTTTGTATAGCCAATCGAACATGTGCTCCATTAAAAATTAAAGCATCCTGTTTTAAGGATGGAGCAGGAGACATCAGCTGCCACTGTGTAGCAGACATGCAAAGCCCCAGAGCCCATTACCATAGGTTACAGCAAATGTTAATCAGTGCCAGCGCAGTTAAATAATGCAGTTTGTGCAGATGGCAGCTACTACATCTCCTCACAGATGTGTCCTCAAGTCCCGGAGGTTGCCGTATCACAGGAGTTGTCGGGAGCAGTCAGATCTGATGCTGACTGTCAATATCACCTTTTGTGTTTGTGCACATCCACCAGCCAGCTAAGAGGCAGTGATAGGATGACTCCAGGCCCTACTTCCAGCAGCCCTTCCAGAGCTGGAGCAGTCTGTGTGAGGCTCGCAGGAAAGCAGAAATATTTCACTAAGTAGGACACTCAAAGGAAAGCGGTGCAGTCTGCTCTGTGGAACTTCACCCAGCTGCATCCTGCTAGAGGCCTCCCAGCCAGGTGGAGTGGGGCAGGGCCACACTCCCACTTCTACCCTTTACTGCTTCCTGGCTGCTGACGGGCAAGAATCGCACAAGTATCTTCTTGGCTTCAGTCCGTGCAGGGACACCTTGTTGTATCAGAAGCTGGAGTTCCTGCAGCACCTGCTGTGCTGCCTGGTTCTGACTTGCAATGTGTTGCCCCAGAGCCCAGGCACTTGGTTCCCTGGTCCAGGTGTCCCTAACGGCAGATCCCTGAGCAGGCACTGTGTAAAATTAAGGAGCAAATCACCATTTATGCTGCCAGTAAGAAGAAGCAACTGTCATAGTAAGAAAAGACCAAACTGTGACAACTGTACCAGCTCTTGACTCTTTAGTTCTCTACCAGCAGCTGTCTCCTTCCAGTGGAGGGACACAGAGACTTCTGATGTACACACATGAGCACCGGGGGACAGAATGTCAGTCATTGTTAGGGACAGGTACAATTACTGATCTTCACTTTGGGACACAGTGGCTCATGCCTGTAATCCTAGCACTCTGGGAGGCTGAGGTGGGTAGATTGCTTGAGCTCAGGAGTTAAAGACCAGCCTGAGCAAGAGTGAGATCTCACCTCTAATAAAAGGAGAAAAACTAGCCGGGCATTATAGCAGACACCTGTAGTCCCATCTACTTGGGAGGCTAATAATCCTAGCACTCTGGGAGGCTGAGGTGGGTAGATTGCTTGAGCTCAAGAGTTAAAGACCAGCCTGAGCAAGAGTGAGATTTTGCCTCTAATTAAAGGGAAAAACTAGCCGGGCATTATAGCAGGCACCTGTAGTCCCAGCTACTTGGGAGGCTAAGGCAAGAGGATCATTTGAGCCCAAGTGTTTAAGGTTGCTGTGAGTTATGATGCCATAGCACTCTACCCAGGGTGACTGAGTGAGACTCTGTCTTGAAAAGAAAAAAAAAAATTACTGAATTACTGATCTCAAGATGAAATTTAGGTGCCACCCAAAGCTCAGGGGGAGGGCGCCAGCCACATACACTGAGGCTGGAGATTCGAACCTGGCCAGGGCCAGCTAAAACAACAATGAAAACTACAACAACAACAAAAATAACCAGGCATTGTGGCAGGCGCCTGTAGTCCCAGCTATTCAGGAGGCTGAGGCAAGAGAATCGCTTAAGCCCAAGAGTCTGAGGTTGCTATAAGCTTGAGCTATGACACCACGGCACTCTACCTAGGGCAACAGCTTGAGACTCTGTCTCGAAAAATAAATAAATAAAAGATGAAATTTAGCTCCATATAATCAAGTGTGGGAAATTTGTAAATAAAGAAGCAGGGAAGACTTCCCTTTCTATAGTTGTTTTACTTAAACATGTAAGCTTCTGCTTTCTGAAAAATATACTATTATAGAATAACCCATTCCTAAATATTATCAAATATGTGAATGTAGTTACACAAAAAGTAGTAAAAAGTTTACTCATCTTATTTACTTTTAGATTGTCAAACTCTGCTGTATTCTTTGCTCCTAGGTATAACAGGTTGCATATTGTGAGTATAATGTGTTGCTATTTATAAATGCACTTCTAGAAATGAGGCATAAGCATAAGAGGCTTCTTTTCTCTTACCCTCCTCCTTCCTTAATCTTTTTAGTTTTCTACCAGGAACCTTATTCCTTCTTCATCTTAAGAAGTGCTGCTTTTGGCTTGGCACCTGTAGCTCAGTGGTTAGGGTGCTGGCCACATACACCGGGGCTGGCGGGTTCAAACCCGGCCCAGGCCTGCCAAACAATAACAACAACAACAAAATATCCAGGTGTTGTGGTGGGCATCTATAGTCCCAGCTACTTTGGGAGGCTGAGGCAAGAGAATTGCTTAAGCTCAAGAGTTTGAGGTTGCTGTGAGCTGTGACACCATGACACTCTACCAAGGGCAACATAGTAAGACTGTCTCAAAAAAAAAAAAAAAGTGCTGCTTTGAAAGCAATACCATCTGATTAAATCACTTTGACCTCATTTTGTCTCTTATTTGCCCTCTCATCTGTAGAAAATTTTGGCACCTGACTTACTCCACTTCTCCACTGGGACCCAGCATTGACATAGGCAGCCCATTTGAGCCCGAGGCCTTTGATTCCTGACCTCCCTGCCCCCTTATTGTCACACCCTGAATCTTATCACCACCAGTACTGATGTCAGTTTCAAAATTGGGATTTCCAAATCACTGGAGGAAAGGAGGTCAAGGAACTGGAGCCCCGTGTCCAGAACCCTCCACTGGCTTCGCATCACTCTTAAACACAGATCCACACCATGGTCCAGCCCTGCTTCCTGCTCTCAGTTCATTTCCAACCAGTCTGCTTCAGTCCCAATGGCCTCTGGTCTGGCCTTCCAACAAGCTGAGCTAATTTGCACTTCTGAGATTTGTTTTATTGCCTGAATGCTCTATCCCTTATAGGGTCATTTGGATTGTTCCCTTACTTCATTCAAATGTCATCTCCTTAGAGAGGTTTCTCTGGCTACCATATCAAAACATAAGTACCTCCCCTGTCCAAATCACACTATCTACTTATCCAACTGTGCTTTTCTTAATAGCACTTAGCCAGTATTTACATAAACAGACGCACACGCACACACACACCTGTGTACATATACATGTCAGTTCTCTTATTTATTGCCTATTTCCTCCATTGGAAAGTTAATGCTGTGAGGATGAGATTTTGTCTTTAGTGTTCACCATGTATCCCTTATGCCTTCCGTGGTCTTTCATGGCAAAATGAATGGAATGCATGAAGAAATATGTCTGGGCTGAAAGCAAATTTTGGAAATGGAGTTTTAAGAAGACAGTTACTTTTGAAGCTTTCTAATACACTTTCTTTCAAAAGCATTTTTTCACTTATTAGCATTTCATAAATGAGCAAATTTGTCCTCAAAGAGATACTTAGGTGCCAATTTGAGAAGGCAGAAGAGACCATTCTCCTAATACTTTATGAAATCCGGATAGACTGTTTCAAACTGAACTACTTGTAGCATTAGCTTTGAAAGTTTATCCCATCTTTACTTCACTGGTAAGTTCCTTTCCTTTCTGTTTTCTAATTTTGCCCTATGACTGAGAACTAAAACAATGTTTTGTAATCCCATACCAGGCAAACACAGTTGATGTTCTTAGTGGCTTTGGTTATATACTTCAAATCAGCAGACTCAACTAAAAGCAGCTGGGACAAAGCATCAAAAGCCTCGACTTAGAATCATTCTCTTTACGTTTTAGAATGTAAGTCATAGTATTGGCTCCTTCTACTTTAGACAGACATGACTCAAAAGTTTTAAAAGTTTGTGCCTGTGAACAAAAGTGAGATGAGACGGTTGTTTTTCACTACCCTGGGGAGCAAGAAAAGTTCCAAACCAGGGCAGGACCATCGTTGTCATCTAATAATTTAATTTTCCTTTAGTCTTTATTTTCTTTTCTAAATCTTAGCATGTGAGATCATAAATTCCTTCTCCAAATTTTCCAGTTGGTCTATTTCTTGTTTTACTAGTAAGAACTTAGTCCTTCATCTCAATTGGTGTGACACAAAGTTGCTGGAAAGAATGTGTATGCCTCTGTGCCAGTTGAGATGCTTTTGGCTGCAAGTAACAGAATGCCCAATCAAAAGTAGTAAAAAAAGCAGGGGGTGGGGACTGTTAGTTATTACCTCACATGATTAGATGTCCAGAAGTGGCTAGAGGTGCACTGGGCTTTATTTTTATTTATTCATTTATTTATTTATTTATTTTGAGACAGAGTCTCACTATGTTGTCTGGGTACGGTGCCATGGTGTCACAGCTCACAGAAACCTCAAACTCCTGGCTTAAGCGATTCTCTTGCCTCACTCTCCCAAGTGGCTGGGACTACAGATGCCTGCTGCAATGCCCGGTTATTTTTTGGTTGCAGTTCTCATTGTTGTTTTAGCAGGTGTGGCCAGGCTCAAACATGCTAGCTTCGGTGTACGTGGTCAGCGCCCTACTCACTGAGTTTTGAGTGCCAAACCTGGGCTTTATTTTTAAGAAGTGTTGGACTGCCAGGCACAGTGGCTCATGCCTGTAATCCCAGCACTTGGGAGGCCAAGGCGGGTGCATTGCCTGAGCTCACAGGTTCAAGACCAACCTGAACCAGAGCCAGAGCAAGACCTCGTCTCTAAAAAAGTAGCTGGGTGTTGTGGCAGGCACCTGTAGTCCTAACTGGGAGGCTAAGGCAAGAGAATCACTTAAGCCCAGGAGTTTGAGGTTGCTGTGAGGTATGATGCCACTGCACTCTACCAAGAGTGACAAAGTGAGACTCTGTCTCAGAAAAAAAAAAAAAGAGCATTGAACTTTATCTTGAGTAGATAAGATGGCTGGCACAGCTACAAGTTTTGTGTCCCTACACTACATGCCCAAGGAAGGAAGGAAGGGGGCAGATGTACTCCTTAACTTTTTTTTAAGAAGAAAAAAGTCTTTCCAGAGTTCCTGCAGCAGACTTCCCCTTATCTCTCAATGGCCAGAACTAGGTCACATGTCTACCACAAACCACTCATTAGCAAATACAGATTAGTTTACACCGCTTGATTATCTCCTGGATTAGGTACATGGCAGCCCAATACCTATTGATACTTGAATGAAGTTGGGGTTTTCTAACTGCAGAGAAGGGGACAAGCTGTCAGGTAGACAATTAAGAGTGTCTGTTATATCAGTACAACTGTCACTTCTATTGAAAAACTTACTCCAAGTATAGTAAGTAGCTTAGGTCAGGCTCTGTGTTGATAGGCCAGCAGATGATAACACTTTCAGAAATGATCTTACAATACTTGCTCATTAAGTCACCACCATTCCATTTCATACCCCTAGGATAGCACTTAGCATACCGCATCATGATTCTGTGTCTGCATGTCTGATATGCCCTTCTAGATTGTCAGGAGCCTCTCATTTCTTCTTTGTGTACAAGGCACCTAGGACAGCACCTGGAACTTTATGAGTATAGAGTCCCACTCACTGTTTGCTGAGTGAAGGAATAAAAGAACAGACAAACAAATAATAAGATATTCTTGAAGCCTGGTATTATATAATTATAGGTGTTTACCTGGAAAATGAACGAATGAACAAGTGATGACTGATGTTTTGGAAGTAGTATTCTATGAAGTGTTGAAGTGACTATACATGTTTACCTAAAGAGATTTGAGGAATACAATGACTATTTGAAATGCAGTACTTAAAATCCTTTCAAGTGAAAGAGAGATTAAATTCACCTTGTGGGATCTCTAAGGACAGAGCTAGAAAACGTGAGTTAAAACTACAAGGAGACAAAAACTTTTCCTTGTATTGAACCGAAGTCTAAAAGTGGAACTATGTAAAACTGGAATTGGCTGCGTTAGCAAAGAACAAGCTTGCCATCACTAAGCAGAGTGTGACTAGCTACTTGGTAGAATATTGTCAGTGGAGGTTCCTTTTGTCATTGAAGACTGGACTAACTGATGCTTATTCCCTGGTGTAACTATGGGTGGTTCCTAACAGCATTAAGGAAGTTTCTCTGTAACTTTAAGAAACTAAACTCTTTTTTTATTTTTGAGACAGAGTCTCACTTTGTCACTCTTGGTAGAATGCCGTGGCGTTGTAGCTTACAGCAGCCTCAAACTTTTGGGTTCAAGCAATTCTCTTGTCTCAACTTCTCGAGTAGCTGAGACTATAGGTTCCTGCCACAACACCTGGCTATTTTTTAGAGATGGAGTCTTGCACTTGCTCAAGCTGGTGTTGAACCTGTGAGCTTAGGCAAGTCCACCCGCCTTGGCCTACCAGGGTTCTAGGATTACCGGCGTGAACCACCGCACCTGGCTAAAACTAAACTCTTTTTTTTTTTTTTTGAGACGGAGCCTCAAGCTATCCCCCTGGGTAGAGTGCCATGGCATCACAGCTCACAGCAACCTCCAACTCCTGGGCTCAAGCGAGTCTCCTGCCTCCGCCTCCCAAGTAGCTGGGACCACAG
>CAUYQV010117507.1:0-68405 GCA_963574575.1 Galagoides demidoff
TTTTTTTTTTTTTTGAGACAGAGCCTCAAGCTATCCCCCTGGGTAGAGTGCTGTGGCTTCACAGCTCACAGCAACCTCCAACTCCTGGGCTCAAGTGAGTCTCCTGCCTCCGCCTCCCAAGTAGCTGGGACCACAGGCACCTGCCACAACGCCCGGCTATTTTTTGGTTGCAGCCTCATTGTTGTTTGGTGGGTCTGGGGGCTGGATTCGAACCTACCACCTTAGGTGTATGTGGCTGGCGCCTTAGCCACTTGAGCCACAGGCGCCGAGCCAGCTCTTTATATAAAAACTGAAACTGTTTTAGTTTTCTCCATTGCTCTATGATCATCAATAAATGATGTATTTTCTTAAGTATCTACTTATTGTCTAGACAAGCACTATTCAACAGAAGCATAACATAAGACAGAGATACATTATTTAAACTTTTCTAGCAGCCACACGAAAAGAGTAAAAAGAAACAAGAGAAATTTTGAAAATAATATACAGGCTCGGCGCCTGTGGCTCAAGTGGCTAAGCACCAGCCACGTACACCTAAGGTGGCGGGTTTGAATCCAGCCTGGGCCTGCCAAACAACAATGATGGCTGCAACCAAAAAATAGCTGGGTGTTGTGGCGGGCACCTGTGGTCCCAGCTACTTGGGAGGCTGAGGCAGGAGACTCGCTCGAGCCCAGGAGTTGGAGGTTGCTGTGAGCTGTGATGCCAGGGCACTCTACCCAGGGCGACAGCTTGAGGCTCTGTCTCAAAAAAGAAAAGAAAAGAAAAGAATATACCTTATTTAATTCAGTATATGCAAATATTATCATGTTGGCATTTAATTAAATTTAAAAGTTTTTTTTTGAGACAGAGCCTTAAGCTATCCCCCTGGGTAGAGTGCCATGGCATCACAGCTTATAGCAACTTCCAACTCCTGGGCTCAAGCGAGTCTTCTGCCTCCGCCTCCCAAGTAGCTGGGACCACAGGTGCCTACCACAACGCCCAGCCATTCTTTGGTTGCAGCCATCATTGTTGTTTGGCGGGCCCAGGCTGGGGATTTGAACCCACCACCTAAGGTGTATGTGGCTGGCGCCTTAGCCGATTGAGCCACAGGCGCCAAGCCAAATTTAAAAGTTATTAATTGTATACATTATTTTGTTTGTACTGAGCCTCTGTGGTCTGTTGTCTATTTTATCCACCCAGCACATGTGAATTTGGACTAGCCACTTTTGACATGTGGTGACCACACTGGCCACTGCAGAACTAGACAACTGTTCCATGAGGGCAAAGTCTTTGACTGCTTTGTTCACGGCTGTGTCCTTAGCACCTAGCACAGTGCCTGGAGCATAGTAGGCATGCAATATGAGTGTTTTGTGAGTGACCAAATTCAGCTACAAATCAATGCAGTTATGTGGCAAAACAGCTTCAGGCCCAGAAAAGAGCTGTTGTCTGGCTGTGTCCGTCCTCTGGGCTGTGGGATGGAACTGTGAAGGCAGTAGGGTTGGTCTTTCTCTCTCAGCCTTGCCAACTCAGTCAGCATCTCCCTGGTTTTCCATTCTCTTGGACAGACAGACGATCTCACAAGTTCATCCACACTGGGAAACATTAGGGACTTAATGTGTTGGCCTCTATTGGGCATTTGCACTTTAAATGTAGAAATGAGAGAAAGTAATGCTTAATCCAAAGCATGACTCTCTCCTGGAGAATTTTTGGCTCCAGTGGGAATGCTATTACTGGACCATAAATCTCCCTGGTGTCCCTGAGTTCACCCCAGAAGTAGGATCTCAGCCAGGGTGCTTCTGTTGGCAGCTGCCCTTGGGTGGCCTGCTGCTGGGCACTCTGGCTTCTCTCCCCTGCCTGGTATCACCTTACTACAGACTGCACTGGGGCTTGGTGGGAGGAGTGGGGACCAGGGCGGAGCAGGTGCTCTCAGAATTCGGGAATGTCTCCAATTCAGGGAAATCACTGAGCCCATTTTCTCTAGCCAGTCCTGGACCATCCCCCGTGGAGGGTGAGAAGCCTGTATACTTCGTAAGATACTTTCAAAAGAGTATTCTCTCTGCTAGGGGGGCAGGGGAGACACCACAGAAAGCTGAAGCCCAAAGATAGGAAGCTGTCCCAGTCGCTGTTGTGAGGGCTTGCCAGGGGCTCTCCTCTACGGGAATAGATGCAGTCTTGGCCTTCAGGGCCTCTCAGTCCATCTGGAGTGACCTGGTGGAAGGGACACTGGCCTGAAATAATGATGTAGTATGCTAAGTGATGAGCAGAGTAGACAGGGCACAGCCTGGTGAGGGCAGGCTGGGGCAGGAGGCAAGGAAGCCAAGGCCAAGCAGGGACAGCCAAAGGCCTAGGGTCACTTCAGGTGATTGGGGATGGGCCTTTGCTGCTTGTTAAGACACCTGGAGCTGCCAGCCAGAGAAACCTATGGTTCTGCCTCTGGCAAGTACCTCCTCCCTGCCCCTCCCCTGTCTTCTCTCCCTGCCTTTTATTATCCCCCTTCCTGTTCTCTCTCTTAGCCTTATCTCTTTCTTGCCTTCCTTTCTCTGCTCACATATTTCTCCCAAGGTCCTCCTTTACTCTCTGCTCGCTTGCTGTGAGACACACACACACCCCAGACAGGGCTGCCCCATGGGCAGTGATGTTTAGAAATCTAATTTGACTGATTCTGGCTGCCTCTGACAATAAGCAGATACCTCCTGTCAGATGGGATTTGATTTCAGGGATGTGGGGAGGCCAAGAATTCCCACAGTGCCTCGACTCATTGGCTGCTGCCTAAAATCTCACCATTAGAGCTTTACACCATGATTCCCGAGAAAAGCCACACCCTAAACCCTTCCCCATCATGGCGGCCCAGGAGCCAGGCTTGGAGTGGAGCAAAGGAGGGCATGGGAGAGGGTGATGGTGGAAGTAACAGTTCTCCTAGGGGGAGTGGGAGGCAGAGAACAAAGTTACTCTCTCCCACCACAATATTCACCGGGGCAGGCCTGTGCAAGCCTAATGTGTGCTCTGCAAACCCTGAGGAGAACAGCCCTGGTTTTAGCAGCTTTTAAAATTTAATCTGGTCAGTCTAGGCACCAGGTGATACTAATGGGAGCTGGGCCCAGGTAGCCCACCTAGCACTTCTTGAAAGTGCTTCTTATTTGTGAGTTTTTTACTTTTTTGGGGGGAGGTGTTTGTTTTCTAATTTCTTTACCAAAAATACAGTATTAGGAGAATATCTGAACTCATGACCTAAGAGGAACTATACATGGTTTTCACCATGCCACCCACAGTGCACAATCTTCTTTCTTGGACACAAGTGGCGGGCGGAGGACCTCTCTTCTGGATCTGAACCCACTTCTTCTGCCTTAGTTAATAGTCATTCACATTGACCAAATCTGGGCTGGGCCTCCCGAACTTTGGGTTGGACTTGCTGCCGGCCCCTACATCTATCCCAAAGTCTGTCTGTGGTTCTTCAATGCAAGTCTTTCTACCTTGCTCATTCTCTGCCTTAGTGACATTTGTCCTTCTGCTGCCATTGCCTACCCATGCAGTGCTAAGATGCTGTGAGGCAGCTGCTAGCACATGACCAACGTGGTTTTGGAAGGTGCTGCTTCCTACATGTTCAGCCGTTCATTGTGATTCATTCCTTCATCCAGCAAGTTCTTACTAGGTATTAGCAAAAACCCCATCAGGGTTTTGAGAGCAGAAATTCAGTTCCTTGGAAGAAGCTGAGCTTTTCATTAGAGATCAAAGCCTGGCCCTGGGGAAGCATCACAAAGCTGCTCTTGGCTGTAGAGGATCCCTTTGGGCATATCACTTCCTTTCTAGGCCCCGGGTGTCCTCTGCTGGACAGGGAACTAATAGAGAGAGAGGAAAGAAAGTAGGTCCGTGGCAACCCAAAGAGCCGAGCCAAGGGATAGGCCTTGCAGGGTTGATTAGACTGGAGCAAAAGAGATTAAACCAATTGACCTTGCATAGATAAGGAAACCAGAAGAGTGGAGCTGGGTTCTGGGTGGCAGATGACTCTCATTTTCTTCATCTCTGCTTTGTCTGGTTGGTCATCAAGTAATTACAAGTAATTAGTTCATAAAGCATCCCAGTCTCCTGGTCTGCCATTCAACACTCCATACAATTTGCCCTCTCCTCCATCTTTCCTGTTTCACCTTACCAAGCACCCTGCCTCTGAGCAAGTCACAAAGGGTGCATTACCTAGTCACATGGCATTTAATGTCTCCCAGGCTGGAGAACCCAATGTGGGCCATTGGGAGGCTCAGAAGAAGCAGGACATGGAGTTCTGAGGGGCATTAGTGCACAGGGAAGATGGTTTTTGCTACACTGAGTAGAACGTCAGGTCTGTCTTTGCACACAGGCCTCATGGCTTGCATCTCCTCCTTCTGCCTTGGCCCAGGCCTCCAGGCTCGGTCCCTGTTTTAGTCTGATTGTACTGCTATAAAGGAATACCTGAGGCTGGGTAACTTATGAAGAAAAGAGATTTATTTGGCTCACAGTTTGCGGGCTGTACAAGAAGCATGGCACCAGCATCTATACTGGCAAGGGACTCAGGTTGTTTCCACTCATGGTAGAAGGGGAGCTGGTGTATAGAAAGATCACATGATGAGAGAGGAAGCAAGTGAGAGAGTAATATAGAGAAGATAGAGGTAGAGATAGAGAGAGGGAGGGAGGTGCCAGGCTCTTTTTAATAAGAAGCTCTTGCATGAACTAATAGAGCAAGAATTCACTCCCACAAGAATGGAACCACGCCATTCATAAGCCATGACCCAAACCCCTCCCACCAAGCCCCACCTCCAACACTGGGGATCAAATCTCAACACGAGACTTGGCAACACATCCAAATCCAAACCACAGCAGTCCCTAAGGACTACTATGGCTCCTTCCTTACTGTCATGCTTCTGCTTCTCTCCCCCATCACCCCTTGGCAGATGATGGATGATCAGTTTGGCCAATTTTAACTATGACAGGTCAAAAGGGGGAGAAGGAAGTCGATGTCACAGGGTGTTTGGATCATCTGGTGGGGAACCTGCCCAGTATCCATGCTCCTCTCTGGGGCAGTTAGTGGGCCTCTGCGTGGACAGCTGCAGCCATGAGGAATTTTGGGGGACAGAACAAATTCTGGGAAATATCTTTTTTACGTTGACTCAAATCTACCTACCAGAAAGAGCTAATCCTTTTGACTGCAGTTATCACCTGACCCTGAGTTTCCTCTTCCCTGCTCACACCCAGATTCTCCCACTGTTCCTTACATCAGATGACTCAAGTTCCCTGACAACCCATTCTCCATCATCAGGGTCCAGTTCATCAACATCCATCTTAATATGAGGTGCCCCAAATTGATTCCAGTACCTGAGAACTTTCCTTTACCCTCTTCCTTCAGTTAAATCCTGTGAAATGCAAGGCTTAAGGCCTTTTCTATGAGGTTTCCAGAGGCACTTTGGGATTTGTCCTACTATAGAAGCACCTGGCAGGCCAGAAGCACCTTGGCCTGCTCTACAAAGATGGAACTTGCCCTTGGCAAGGCAGGATGGAGGCCTGCGGTTACTGGTCAAAGTGAACTGGAGTCTGCTAAACAGCCCCACTCACCAAGGCTGGTTCTCAGCGTCTCTCACAGAAGATTCTAACCTATTCCTCATGAACACCAGCAGCTGGTGCCTTGTCATCTCACAGTCACTTTCTTAAGCAGGAACAGGCTTTTTCCTAGGGGAGCTTCAGAGAGGAGAGGGAAAGGGACTGGGTAGGGAAGGGGGATTACCAGGGCCAAGGCGCATCATTCAGCACCATCTGGGCAGGGACTCTGGGAGTCCCACGTGTAGCCCTGGGACAAGCCACCCCAGATTTCCTGGCCTCCAGGTCCTCATCTGTAGAGTGAAGTCTACACAGTCTCTGAGCTTCATTCAGCTCAGGTATTTAATGATTTCATAAAGAACCTTATTTCTTGCTAGCTAATGATGTAAGACTTACCTTCCCTGAGCTAATGAGTCTTTCTTCCTTTCTTTCCTCCCTTCCCCTCTCCTCTCTCTTCTTCCCACCTCCCTTCCTCTTTCTTCCTCTTTTCCTCTTGCCTTCAATATCTAATTCCCCCACCCCTTGAAGATGCCTGAGGCCCCTTCTAAGATCAAAGGGTATGCACTGCATGGCATCTCCCCTGAAAACATTCCCTTCACAGCATATGATTGGAGATAAAATTTGTACATAAATAAAATGCCAGGTATAATAGGCTAAATGCCACAAGTCAGATGGAGAGTGGAATTTCAGCCATCTGGGGGGCTTTGGAGAGCTCCATGGGGAGTTAACATCTACCCTGGGCAATCAAGTTGGACAGTTTGGCAAGGCTGGGTGGCAGGGCTGGGGGTAGAGAATGGCCATACAGGGCCCAGAGTCTTTCTAGGATCCTGGGAACTGGTGGGGAGGAGAGGGAAGCTCACACAGGGCAATGACAGAGAGAGAGGGAGGGAGAAAGAGAGTGAAGGGGAGGGAGAAAGGGAAGAGAGGCTGGCAGGGGCAGGCATCTGGGCAGGGAATGGAGTGCTCACAGGCATGCTCCAGGAAACTCAATGTGGCAGCCACTTATTTGGAAGGGAAATTTGGAAGGTCAGTACTGGACGCTCTGCCTTTCACTCTTCTGGCCCCTGTCACTGCTGGCCACTGTGGCATAGCAGTGCCAGTTCATCTCAGGCCTGGCCTGTTCAGCTGTGACCCCTGGGGGCAGTCACAACATTCATTTCACAAATATCCTCCTGGTGCTTTCTACTCCAGTGCTCTTGAAGGAGATGAGGATTTCAGCAGGTGTGCAGGATCAAGTGTCACCATTGCTGGTCACAAGTCTAGGACACTAAGGTCAGAGAAGTCCACTGTGCCCTCCAGGTCTGACTGAGAGGGGAGGTGCACTGGCCTCTGTGGGCAGAAATCTGCTTTTCAAAAGACAGACTTTCTTCCCTGCTCACCTGGGCTCTCCATAATGGTGCAAATGCGGACTATGGCTGATGAGGATGCGCCCTCCCTGTCCCGGCTGTTGGTTGTCCTCTGTCCCCTCTCCCCACGCCTTCTTGCTGTCTTTGGGGAGGGCCTCTCTTTGGCCTTCCCTCCCTTCCTGTTCTGCCCCATTGCCCATTGCTGGGGGAGAGTGAGCCGAGCTAGGTCGGAAACCCAACACCCTGAGAACTGCTAGGGAGGAGGGAACTGGGGCCTCCAGGGAAGCGGGGGAGTGTCTGGTTCCCATACTACTCTCCCAGGGTCCCTGTCCCTGGAGCAGACAGATCTGGCCCTGGGTGGCTGTGGGCCTGCAACAGAAACCCTGGGCAGGCCTGTGCCTGAGGTACCTGTTAGTAGGAGGTAATTGTCACTAGGGTGGCCCAGGGGGTAGCAGGCTGGGCTGAAATGTCAGGTGGCCTATGCTGCCCTCTAGGCCACCTGTTCTTCTCTTCTTTCAATCCTCTTTTCCTCTGAGGGCTGGGCTGGATGGTAGTGCCTCTCAGCCATAGAGTCTTGAGGACAAAGGCCACTTTCCTTTCTGAATGAATTATAGAGAGCTGGGGAGCCGCGTGCTGGGCCTCTGGCTCGGGAGGCCTCCACCACCTCCATGGCCTCTGGCATCTGACTCCTTGGCCTGGCTCTTCTCTGCTCTTGCCCAGGCCCAACTCTGGCTCCATTCCCCTCATCCACAGGCCAGAGAGACCTGGACTGAGCCCAGTGTGCCCACGTGGTGGCCTGGCCCCATTCCTGGCTGCCCTCCTCCTGAAAACCCATCTTAGTCCGTTGTGGCTATAGCAGAATCCCACAGACCAGGGGGTTTATAAATAGCGGGAAATTATTGTTCAGTTCTAGAGGCTGGGAAGTCCAAGATCAAGGCATTGGCAGACTTGGTCACTGGTGAATCCTCTTCCTTATAGATGGTACTTTCCCTCTGTGTCCTCACATAGTAGAAGAGGCACGTGAGCTCTCTGGATCATCTTGTATAAAGACACCGATCCCATTCATGAGGGCTCTGCACCCATGACCTAATCACCCCTCAAAGGTCCCACCTCCTAATACCATCACCTTGGGTGTCAGGATTTCAACATATAAATCTGGGGACATACCATTCAGACCACAGCACTCTCTCACTGCCACCTCATCCAGCTTCCTCCTTCCCTGTGCTCTGGTCCCTCCTTTTCTCTGTTCAGTGTCTCTACTTTGTCATCACCAGAGGAGTATCCCAGGCCAGTCAATGAACATTTTAGAGACACAGGGTCTCATCACTGTTTTAATCATATGCTTTCCTCACTGCCCTGGTGCCTGTCCTGGCCTCCCCCATGGGGCTGTGTGTGTTATTCTGCCTGCCCATCCACCCACTCTCTAGCTGTCAGCCTCTTCAAGTACCTTACCCATGAGACATGCAGCAGTCACCAGTCACTAGACATTTGTGGGGCAGCTGTGGTGTGTCCTGTGTGTGTCCCACAGCTGTGGGCCTTCCCAGTCCCAGTGTACAGGACTAGATCTGGGCCTCCCACCCTCAGCCCTGCGCCTGCTTCCCTCAAGCCCCAGGTCTTGCTTTAAGGGACACTCCTGGCCAGCTCCCCGGAGGTAGGTGCTGATCATCAGCAGCAATTTCCAGAATTCCAACACGCACTTTTTTTTTTTTATAACTAATTTAGGCCTTATAATTGATGTGTTTATTAAATGTAGTACTTTGTTTGCTTCTGGAAGACCCTTCCTTTTACTCCCTGAAAATGTTATTTAGCCCATAACGAATCTTTCAATTGATGGCATTTTAGCCTTGGGGAAAATATGATAAATGCATAGTGTAATCAGGGACATCTGGAGATTATTTTTTAACCAGAAGGAGTAACTCTAATGGGAAAAATTACAGGTTGTCTAGTCATGTGGGGCATTTGGGGATGTCAGTATTATTCAGACATCATTGATCATTGGCTGATCATGAACCCAGATATTCTACTCTGAGAGTTTCACTCCTTGGATCTTAGAGACAAATGGAGCAGCTCTTACCTGGTACCTTCACAAACCCTTGCCCAGAACTGAGGAGAGGTTCAGGGGCCTAGAATGGGTGGCCTTCTGAGCAGGGTAGGAGAAAACCACTGCCAGGTTGGAGGTGGCAGGGAGAGGAATGCAGAGTCCCAGAGGGAAGTCAAAGGACCTCTATCAGCAGAAATTGACTGAATGTTATGGGACAGGTGGATGCTTTTCCCACCTTCCTCTTGTTGCCCATCCTGGAGGGCACAGGTTACAGGCAAGCAGAAAGCACTCCAGGTTGGGGTCATTAGTTCTCTCCCCCCCGGGTCTCCTGCTGCACAAGAGGGGGTGCCCTCATGGTGAGAGGGAGGCAGCTCTTGGGGGGAGGGCTTCAGCCAGTGTCACCTGACCTATCCCTGCTGTGCCTCAGCATCAAAACTCAGAGCCCACTTGGCCCTACCTGCCATTCTTTCCTACTCAGTTTCAAACCCATCTGCATCTGCCTTCAGCCAGCTCAGTCCCCAGTCCCTTTGAGTCACTGTTTTCCCTCACTCCCTCCAACAATCAGTCCACAACCAGGTGTTTATTGAACGCCAGCCCCCAGTGAGGCGCGTGGGGATCCAGAAACAGTAAAGACGTGAAGCCCAGCCGCGTGGGGGTGGCCAGTGTGAAGAGACAGCTCAAGGTGGCCACCACCAGGTGCCAAGTGTGGGGGAGAGACAGGGTATTCTCAGTGCCAGAGGAGGAAGGCATCCCTGGGGGCGAGTGGGCAGGGGAGGCATTTTTGGAGAAGCTGAGAGGCGACTTAGACCTTTAAAGATGGGGAAGGCAGCCAGGGAGGTGGGAGGGCAGGCCACTCAGTAGGAATGTGCTTGAAGTGTCTGAATTTTGTGTAGATCAATATGGATGGCTGGGGAGAAGGCAGATCAATTAGAGAAAGTGACTGAAATGCTTTGCTCTGTGACTGGAGTTGTTAACTTTTCTTTAGAGTTACAATGTTCAATAAGAAAGCCATTCACCTCCAGCATCTGCTGGCTCTCAGAATAAACAGGGCTAGGGGAATTGAGATGCGTGTAAGTACAAGATATTGACCAGGTTTTGAAGACTTAGTATGAAAAAAAAGAAGTAAAATATCCTAATAATATTTTTACATTGAGCACATGTTAAAATAATATTTAGGATCTATTGAGCTATATAACATGTATTATTATTATTATTATTAGAGACAGAGTGTCATTCTGTTGCCTTGGATAGAGTGGTTTGGCATCATAGCTCACAGCACCCTCAAACTCTTGGGCTTAAGCAATCCTCTTGCCTCAGCTTCCAAACTAGCTGGGACCATAGGTGTGCACTACAAGGCCTGGCTAGTTTTTTTCTCTTTTTAGTAGAGATGGGGTCTCACTTTTACTTAGGCTGGTCTTGAACTCCTGGGATCAAGCAATCCACCTGGCTCCACCTCCCAGAGTGCTAGGATTACAGGTGTGAGCAACTGCGCCCAGCCTTAATGTGTGTTATTAAAAGTCGTTTCACCTATTTCTTTTTACTTTGTAAAAGGTAGCTTCTAGAAAATTGAAAAGTCCATATCATAATCTTGTTGGACAGAGCTGGGTTGAAGTCTCACGATATTTTTATTGACCATTCCCTTCCTTTGTAGTCACGTCTGTCTTCTTTGCTTTATCCTTCTAGGGCTCTTCCTCCTTCTTCCTGCTCTCAGTCAGTCTCCCGCTCCTTCTCTTTTCATTGCCACGTGTGATAATAGATGGCGGGCAGGACAGGAGGGTCTGGAGCCTGTTAGCTTGGGCCCCAGCCCCTGGACTCACCAAAGCCCAGATTCATAAGGCAGACAGGCCCAACTTATATAATCTCATGGCACACTGGAACCTATAGTTAAACTTCCATGGCACACTGAAATTATGTTGATCCAAAAAAAAAAAAAAGAGAGAGAAAAAGAATATACTTACTTTGAACTTCTTTCGAAAATAATTTAATTAGTGATCTTTACAAATTTTCAAAGCACACCTAAGATCCCTTCATGGCACACTGGTTGAAAATCACTGTTCTAGATCATTCTCTTCTGGCTTGCTGGGATTTTCACTGCCTTTTGCAAATAGTTATCTTTAAGAGATTTTTAAATGTCTATCAAGGACGTGCACGTAACTAACCAGTTTGAACAAACCAATATAAGGACACATTTAGCAAAGGAGCTTCTGTCTGCCCCTTGCCTCCCACCAGAGTCAAACTCCCTCAACCACACTTTCAACTCTTCTGTCCTTTACTTCCTGAAAGACAAAAATTACTAAGTACATTTCTACATAAACAATTAGACTGCTACTTGTTGATATTCTCAAGTTCTGACCCTGTCTGTGTTGTTCCTGTTATGAGAGCAATGCCTTTTTCAGTTCTAACCTAGTTTATCATTATTTGTTTTACTGTTAATAAATTGTTACTCCTGGGCCAATAAGTAGAGCGTAACACAGACAGTTACACTTTCTTGACAACTTTCTTTTCTTAGCGGTAATTGCATCATTTTTTTATTTGGTTGCTTTGCTTTCTATGACCTTTTTACAAATCTTACCCAATTCTCTATCAAATTGTAAAATTCCTTCACAAATCTACACTATTGTACGCTATTTCCATGGGGTCAAATTTATCAGTAATCCTGTCGTCTCCAGCCCCCTCCCCTCCAAATCTCCTCTAAGCCCTCACCCTCCTGTTCTCCTGCCGGCTGCAGGAGCCTACATAGCTGTGCGCTTAGGAACCTTCCACCTCTTTGGGTGCAGCTCCTGTTTTGTGTTCTTCTTTCTAGGTTTGTGTCAGTACCTCCTTAAGAAAAAGAGTTCAGGGGGTTAATTTTTTTGAGATCCTGTCTTTTTGAAAATGGCTTTATGCTATTCTCATACTTGATTAATGGTGTGGCTGGGCAGAGAATTCTAGAGTGCAAATCATTTTCCTCTCGCAGTACCTTGAAGGCAGTCCATCTACTGTTTTCAAGCTTCCAGTGTCATTGTGGAAAAATCTCAAGTGATTCTAATCTCCAGAAGACCCTTTATACGGGATTTGTCTGCTTTCTTTCTAGAAGGTGTTAGAATCATCTCTTTGCCCTATTGTTTGGACATTTCGCGGGGAGACACTGGTTCTTTCTCCCACCTATCATACTGGGCGCTCAGAGGGCCGTTTCTATCTAGAAATGCAGACCTCCTGTTCTGGGAAATAGGTTTCATCCTTTTTTTTTTTTCATAATTTTCTCCCTGTTATTGCCTTCATCCTTTCTCTCTTACTAGTGAAATGTGGACTCTTCTGACCGGATCCTTCAATGTTTGCATCTTTTCTCTCCTAGTTCCCATTTCTTTGTCTTCTCATTCTGATTCCTGGGAAATGTTGCCATCTTTATCTTCTAACCCTGCTCTTGAATTTTAGATTTCACTTTGTAAATTTTTAACTTCCAAGAGCTCTCTTTCTCTCTCTCCTTTCCTCAGTGCTCTTTTTTAAAGTGCTTCCTTTTGTTTCATGATCCAACATCTTATTTCTCTGAGAATATTAATTATAGTGTGCTGAAGTTAATTTTTTTTTTTTTGTCTTTTCATTCTCTCTGTTCCTCTCAGTTTACTTTTAAAAATTTGGTATGTTCTTGCTCTCTTTGTAATCAAGAGCCTGGTCACCCTTGGGCAGTCTGTATATGTTGAAGAGCAGGTCACTAGAAGCTGTCTAGAAGCTCTATGTGCCCATGTGTGAGAAAGGACTTTTCAACTAATGGGCTTCATTATAGAGTGGCCAGTTGGGAACCCCATCATTTTATTGGGATGCTTTCAACCAAAACTCTTCCTGGGATCAATGATTTTCTGCAGAGAAAATCCCCCGGTTTCAGCCTGGGGCTAGGGAGGGTGCAGGGAAGGGGCTTGTTGCTGGGTTACAGTATTTTTGGAACCAAGTGGCAGAAGGGTCAGGGGTTCCAATGTCTCATACGTAGATGTTCACACAATCCCCCTGTGTTACAATGGTGCTGTGACCCTGCCTTCCTCTGCTTGGTGTCATGCTCCCCACATTAGCTTCTCTGGGAGGGGTGGTTACTGCCCTGTTTGGGACAGGAGAGGAACCCTGGGTGTAACTGCTCCTCCTAAGACTGTGAACAGTCCTCCTGTTCTCACTTCTGCCCTTGCTCCAGCCTTCTGGAGTGGCCAATACCTTCCAGCATCATGTGGCAAGATTTAGCCACTTCTTGTTGATGGCCCCTTTGGTGGGCTTTTGGTTTCCGATTTCTCATCTCTGCTAATTCCTCCATCTGCTTTCTGTCTTCCAAAAATCTGTTGACATCTGTTGCCTGCTGATGTCACCTCTCTTGTTCTCTCTGTCCTTGCCTTTTTATCTTTTCTTTATTCCTTTGCTCTCACTTCAGACAGGAAGTTGGGAAGGAACAGACATGTAGTGAGTCTGCTACGCTTAGAAGGAAGGTCCCTGGGAATCTTTCTGAAATGATGGTCTTACTTCCTTGTTGCATTAAAGGACTCCCTCCAGTGCTTAGAATGAGATTTGTGGTCTTAGAGAATTTGTAAAGGTTTCTTGTCATCAAGCTTAATTTTATTTAGAAAAGTACTGGAGCCCAAATTAACTTATACTTGGACATATTTGCTTTTGAATAGATTATAATGTTTTAATGAATTATTTACTTAGTTTAAATAAAAAAATTTGTGTGATTTAGTTTTTTTCTTAAAACTGCACAAAAAACAACTTTTTGTTTTTTTCTCTGGAAATCTGGGCTCCATAAAGTTTGGGTTCTACCTAGCCAAGGCTTTAGTGAAGGCTGGGATAATTTTTGGGGGTGTAGTATCTATTAGAAAAGGTAGAGTCACTGGGACTGATGGCTCACACCTGCAATCCCAGCACTTTAGGAGGCCAAGCGGAGGATTTCTTGAGTCTAGGAGTTCAAGACCAGCCTGAGCAATACAGCAAGATCCCTATCTCTAAAAACAAAAAGTTTTTTTTTTTCTTAATGAGCCAGATGTGGTGGTGCATGACTTTAGTCCCAGTAACTTAGGAGGCTGCATCAGGAGGATTGATGGATCCTAAGAGTTCCAGGTTACAGTGAGCTATGATTGTGTCACTGTACTCCAGACTGCCCAACAGAGGGAGATACCCTTTCTAAAAAAAAAAAAAAAAAGAAAGAAAGAAAGAAAAGAAAAAGGTGAAGTCAAAAAACCAAACTGCTCTACTGCCTTAGAGACCTTAAACTTTCTAAAGAAGAGTATTAGTTACAAAGAAGGATGCTTATCTATTCATTTAAGCAAATACTCTCTCCCCCTCTGACACAGAGCCTTTCCTTGGCAGCAGTAAAGATGACCACATGTATATGGAAGTGATGAAACTACTGAGGTCTAATGAAGGTCTTGAACTCACCAGCTCCAGGCTGCCCGGTGTCAGTGTGGGCGTGACCTTGCGCTGGTCCTCAAGGAGGTGTCTCTGTCCTTGCCTCCCCAGGTGCCCCCTTTCAAAGGTCTCAGCATCCTCACGCTACCTCCTGCCGCCACTTCCACCTGGGCCCCCCGCAGCCGCAGCAGCTCGCCCCAGACTTCCCACTGGCCCACCCCGTGCAGTCGCAGCCGGGCCTCAGCGCCCACATGGCCCCGGCCCACCAGCACAGCGGCGCCCTGCACCAGTCGCTGACCCCGCTGCCCACCCTGCAGTTCCAGGACGTCACAGGTCCCTCCTTCCTACCTCAGGCCCTGCACCAGCAATACCTCCTGCAGCAGCAGCTCCTGGAAGCCCAGCACCGCAGGCTCGTCTCGCACCCCAGGTGGGTGCTGCCTCGGACTAGAGCCGAGAAGAGGGTGGGGCCCTGGCGGGGGCGGGGCCGGAAAGAGGGGAGGGACCAGAACTGGGGCTGGGGCCAGGGAGAGAGCTGGGATAGCCTCGTGGCCAGGCAAGGAGGAGGGTTTGGGGATTGGGACACTAAGCTTCTATCCTGCCAGGACTGTCCCCAATCACCAAGAGAGTGTCTGCGGGAGGTCTTGCCTCAGAGGCATTCATTTCAGGCCGTGAGCGCTGCCCTAAACCAACCTGGCTCCCTCAAAAGCTGGTGTTCATCTCTTTACCCAGGTGCAGGGTCAGAGGACAGGTGACTAGTGGTCCACGATGTTCACAGTGGACTTCTGCAAGAAGTGGCAGGAAATTTGACTTTATGTCCCTCTAGTTTTATGACTGCCTGTGTCTGACACACAAGAACCCTAAAGAATACCAAAGGAGAAAGCCGATTCCAGTCCTTCCCTGAAAGAGCCCACGCCACGGTCTAGCACTCTACTTGGAAAGTCAGCTGTATTCCCAAGAAACCCCTCAAATGGAGAGTAAAATCAGACAATATTAGTCAAATGGGTCTGGGGAGGCTGTGGGGGCCCTGGGCTGGTCACAACCCCTCTCTGAGCCTCACCTGAGAAAGAGTTGAACTAGATCAGTGGTTCTCAAACTTTTAGGTCTCTCCGACCTCTTTTGAACTCTTAAAAGTTAATGACGCCTGGGCAGCATCTGTGGCTCAAAGGAGTAGGGTGCCGGCCCCATATACTGGAGGTGGTGGGTTGAAACCCGGTCTCAGCCAAAAAATGAAAAAAAAAAAATTAATGATGATCTACAAACACCTTCTATTTATGTAAGTCATAACTATTGATGTTTACCATCTTAGAAATAAAAACTGAAAAAATTGACTTGGCTCCTGTAGCTCAAGTGGCTACAGCCCCATACACCAGAGCTGGGGGATTCAAATCCAGCCCGGGCCTGCCAAACAACAAAGACAACTACAACCAAAAAATAGCCGGGTGTTGTGGCAAGTGCCTGTAGTCCCAGTGGAGGCAAGAGAATAGCTTAAACCCAGGAGTTGGAGGTTGCTGTGAGCTGTTATGCCATCGCAATCTACCCAGGGCAATAGCTTGAGGCTCTATCTCAAAAAAAAAAAAAAAAAAAAAGGGAAAACTGAAAACATTTTAAAATATTAATTCATTATTTAAAAATCACAATAACAGTCACATTAATGTGTTAATAATACATTTTATGAAAAATAACTACTATATATAAATTTAGTAAGAAGAGTGATATTTTAATGTATTTGCAAACATCTTTAATCCATGGTTTAATAGAAGACAGCTGTGTTCTTATATCTGCTTCTGCATTCAATCTTGCAGAATCCTATGTCACATAGTTTCTGAACAACCCCACTGTTCACCTGTGAGAGAGAAAAGACATAAAACATAATAGTATCATTGGGAAAACAGTTTTGACCCATCAAACTACTCGAGAGGGTTTCAGGGACTCCCAAGGATGCTTGGAGTACTCCTTGAGAACCATTGGACTAGATGGTTTCTAATCTCCTAAGCATCAATGATTGCAGAGTTGGGTTGCTGAAAGAGAGGTCACTGTGATCTGGGATGTTCTGGGAGGCCTTCCTGGAGAGGTAGGATTTGACCTGGAATGTGAAAGCTGAGAAGAGAATGTCAGGGGGTAAGGAGAGAAGAGTATGGTGGGAGCAGAGGGGTGCACAGAGGCAGGAGAGCCTGCAGGTGGTGAGTCTGTGTGTCTTGAAGATGGTCCACCAAAGACAGAGGGGGAGCAGTAGGAGAGTAGAGGAGGCAGAGTTTGGGTGGGCCAGGTACCTGCAGCAGACATGGCTAGGGAGAGACTTCTGGTGGGCAGCCAGAAGACAGAATGTCTGAGTTATTGACTGCTGCTCATCTGAGAAGCTTCTTGGGAGTTTGGAAAGAGGGTCTCTGAGTGGGATTGCATTAGTGCTGCACCCTTATGCTGGCTGGGATTGCTCAGAGCTCCTGGAAGCTGGGTGGCCTGGGGAGCCCCTGATGCCATGGCCCTCCTTCCCCTCTGGTGCAGGCGGAGTCAGGAGCGTGTGTCTGTCCACCCCCACCGCCTCCACCCCAGCTTTGACTTTGGCCATCAACTGCAGACACCTCAGCCCAGGTATTTGGCTGAGGGCACTGACTGGTAAGTCTTTGGGGTTCCTGGGGATGGGAGGGATGGAGGGAGGTCTTGCCAGATCACTGGTGTTCCTGTTTTCCTTTGCTTTGAATGGTGCGGGAAGCCTAGTTCTCAGGCCTCAGCCTTTGCCTCTGCTCCCAGAAACCCGCAGAGCCATGTGACCCCAGCTGGGCCTGATGCCAGCGATTAGCTCAGATATAGCTGGGTGCCATCATGTGTGCAGCCTGGGGCTTCAGGTTCGTGGTCCTGTAGAGGGGGAGGGAGAAGGGAACACAAAACATTCCCTAAGCTCAGTGGATGGGGGGTTAGGCTCACACTGTGCTAGACAAGACAGATCCAGTCAGGTGGGAGGCAAGGACTTGGAGAGAAGCTGGGAGAGAGGTTAAGAGTGTTGTTTTGTGTTTTCATAGGCAGTGGGCCCCTGTGAGGTCTCCCTACAATCTTTTGCACTCAAAACAGGGGTCTTTGTTGTCCTGGGATGCAGGGCTGCTCCATTTTGGATCCTGGGTCCCACCTGACTCTGGTTCTAGTTCAGGAGACAGCTTTTCTTAACTAGGGATGGATCAAAACTCTCAAATACTTTAAAAAGGTGTACTTTAAGAAGATGTGCAGTTCACTGAGGATTTAGAGCAAAAGGGCATCATGCCTGCAACTTATTCAGGGAAAAAAACCTTATTTACCTCCAAAGAGGGGTGTGTGTGTGTATGAATTTATATGTGTGTATATATGTACGTATATATTTGAGGGAAGAGAGACAGAGAGAGAAGGAAATAGAAATTCAATAAAATGTAAAATGGGGACATTTGGGGACTCTGGGTAAAGGGTATCTCAGAATTCTTTATGCAGTTCTTGCAACTTTTAGGGAAAAAATGTTTCTTTAAAGAACGCAAAAAAAAAAAAAAATACCCTCAGTGGAAAAGGATGAACTATTTTAAAAAATCCATGTGTCACCGTGCCATTTTTCAGTCACTGGGTGAGGCAACATGGCTTAGTTAAGGGTTGCTTTGGGAACCCTCTCCGTGCACACCTAGGATTGATTCAAAAGGATGGCTCTGGTTGATTGAATATGCTAAGGATGCCTCCAGGTGCAGGGAATAGTGGGTTTAACATGTTCCACGGTCTCTAGCCCTTTGCACATTCTCAGGTATGTTCTGTTAAATTGAAAAATCCATGAAAAGAAAGATAGATTACACTACAGCCAACATCAGCCCAGCCTTTTAGAATTAGCAGATTCAAATTGGATGATTTAATTGCAGTTTGGATTAAATTCTGTCCCTCAGCAGTCAAGGCAATTCAATTTAAGTTACTCCAGCCCATGGAGCACCCAGGGCCCTTATACACGGCTGAGCGATTTGGACACACACTCAGGGACTGGGCAGATGATACAGGAGGGAACTGTTCTGGGGAGACGTTAGGGGAGCAGTGCAGGGGTTGGCCCTGTCCTCAGCTTCCTTTACTTAGCAGCACTTCCTCACTGTTCTCCCTCATTTCAACCACTCTACATTCCTGGGCCCTGCTTGCCCCAAGAAACATAAAACAGAAGGCCCTAGGGGGCTGGTCCCTGCCCCAGCAGGTGATGCTGGGAGGCCCCCACCTGAGGTTCTCCGCATGGCCATCTCTGGGCTCTTTCTGCCTGGTTTGTCCCTGCTTCCTAAGTAGGAAGCTATTTCACCTTTGTAATTAGTTCTGCTCCAGCAACAGCCAGCCTAGTGGTGATGAGGGTTTTTTTTTTGCAACTGTGATCATGTTAACTGCACCCAGCCCTCTTTTCCAGAGAGGCTGCTTCTGCCAGGAGATGGGCAGCCAGGTAACTGGATAACAGGAAATGCATTATAGGGTGGGCCACTCTCACCCTCTGCAAGGAGCTCCTTCCTTTAGAGAACCATCAGAAACACTGAGTTCCATGCCAGCTCTTTCCAGGTGTCAGGCCAGATCCACATTCAGCCCCAGGCCTGAGACTGCTCAGCCTTTCCCCCTGGGGATACCTTGACCCCACCCTAGCAGCTTCTCTCAGTTGAGTATCCTAGCCTGTGGCTGTGGGGGATCACCAAGCCCCACCTTTCTGGTCTATGTCCATCAGCCTGACCCTGACCTTGAGTCACCACCCCCATGCTTAACTTGCCCTTCTTGGACTCAGTCCTGGCCTCTCCACTCTACCTCTGGGCCCCAGTGTGAACTGCACACTGCTGTGCCCCAAACCCAGCCCTGCCCAGGCTAAGGTGTCTCAGTACCCGGGACCACAGGCAGAGGGTGGGTGGAGGATCGAGGTATCCGACAAACTCTCCTCCTCAGGTAGCCTTACCTCAGCAAAACTTCCAAAGTCCCCTGAGTCTGGAGTGACCCACAAGAAGGTGCTGGCACTTTGGAGGCCCGATTCTGGGAAGGACTTAGTGGTCTGTGTAGCAACCAGACCACATCACATTTAAAAACACTGACAGTAGAAAATAAAGTTCAGGGTGGCGCCTGTGGCTCAAGGAGTGGGGCACTAGCCCCATATACCGGAGGTGGCGGGTTCAAACCTAGCTCCAGCCAAAAACTGCAAAAAAAAAAAAAAAGAAAAGGAAGTTCAGTTCAATGTTTAGATACAATGAACAAAAATTACACATCAAGATAAATGACCACAAGAAATCTCCAAAAGGGGTGGGTGAGCATGGTGGGACACACCTGTAGTCCCAGCTACTCAGGAAGCTGAGGCAGGAAGATGGCTTTAAGCCCTGGAGTTTGAGACCAGTCTGAGCAACTTAATGAGACTCCTCCATCTCAAAAATAAGAAAAATGAAATTTCCAAAACACAGCGTTGTGTTAACCCTGTGGCTTTAGGTCTGTGGGATAATTTCTATGACCCGTTTCATAATAAAACTTAGCAGGTTCTGAACCTTAGGAGTTTCAAGCTGGTGACAACAACAGATAGGTGGGAGATACTGGTTTTCTTAGGGGTTGATATGTCTTTGGGGCAGGTCCTGATCCAGGCTTCTTTAGAATTTGAGGAACCACATACCCTATTGTAGTTGAGGTCTAGGAAGGAGTTTTCTGATGGGATGCTAAGAGGGACACCCCAGAGTCCACCCAGGCCCACCCAGGGCAGACCACCCCACCTATCTGAGGAGCAAGGTGCCTTCCACCTTTGCAGCTAGCATTCTTGGAATTGAGGTGACCGTTTCAAGTTCCTTGGGACTTTGCTTTTGGTAGAATTCCTTGAACATACCTTTGCTGCTTTGAATTTGCTGGGTTCCCTGTGCTGGGTAAATGCTAAAAATGAAGGAAAAATATTTTTCCTTCTCCCAGAGATTGCAGTCTACACTGCTTGTTACAAAATGTATGAAAACAGATATTTCATACATTCTGTTTAGTTTTCTACTGATTTACAGTGGAAAGGTAAATCTAATTCCTCTTGTCCCATCATGGCTAGAAGGAGAAATTCCTTTAATGCTCCTCCATATCTTTTTTTTTTTAAAATGTATTTCTTTAAGAAACCATACTGTTTTTTTTTCTGTAGAGTTTCCTCTTATATGGATTTTCCTGTTTACATTCTGGTGTAATCATTTAAGAGGCTCCTCAGTTTCCTGTATTCTCTATACACTGGCACTTAGATTAATGTTTAGGCAGATTTAAGTTCAACTCTTATTTCTTGGCAAAAATACTTTATAGGTGATACGGTATTCTCCCACCAGAAAGCATTTAATGTTTAATTCTTTTTGTGATACTAGCAGAAATTGATAATCTTTACCTAGATCCTTTATTTCTTTAGGGGATGCCAAATGGCAAAAAATCATCCAATCATTCCTTTTCCATTTACTAGCTGAAGAACTTTTATAAAGAGAAATTTTTACTCCTTAACTATTTGATTATCCTGCGGTATAGTTAATAAAGGAAAGACAGGATAGAGGCTTGGTTCTTTCCCTTTATTTACTCTTCAGTGTAATTAATCAATTAATTAATTTTTAGGTGAAATGAGTTTCTCTATATATTTAAGAGTGAGAGGAGTTGGGCCAGGATAAGCTTTCTGGCTTATAGATATCTATTTTTTGTTGTTGTTTTCTCAAAGTAGTAAAAACATGGCTTCTGCTCCCTCCTCCACTTACATGTGGACTTTGTCTTTTCCTTGCTCCATATTCCCAAATGCTCTATTTAGATTCTTCTTTCAGTATTTCTCAGGAATGGGCTTTATCTTGGGAGCTTCGTTCCCCTAGTTTCAAGAAGTTTCACAGGCCCTGGACTGCTTTAGCGCCTTCAGACTTTCCAGAACTCTTTCCTTCTCTGGGTCTCAGTTTCCTTTCCTTTATACAAAGGGGCAGGGTTGGGGAGGTAAAGTCCCTGTAGCTCTGGCAGTCTATGACTTTCATTCTGCTGCACAGGCTTGATGTCTGAGGTCCCCTCTGCAGCCTGCTGGCTAAATCACACCAGCCTGTGGTTCACTGGATTGGTTGTTTCCCTGCAGGGATCTCAGTGTGGATGCTGGCTTGAGTCCTGCTCAGTTCCAGGTGCGGCCCATCCCTCAGCACTATCAGCATTACCTAGCAACTCCTCGAATGCACCACTTTCCCAGAAACTCCTCCTCCACGCAGATGGTGAGTGAAAAAGCCCTGCCAGGAAAGTGACTCCTTCGATGCCTGTTGAGTTTCAGTGATGGGCTGAGACCTCCAGCTCCTCTATGTCCTGGCCCCCCTGTGCCCCAGCTCCCCTATGTCCTGGCTGGCTTGTGCTCTGGTACTACTGTGTCCTGCCCCCCCACCCCATATATCAGACCCTCTATTTCCCTGTGACCCATTCTCCTTGAGTCCTGGATCCCAGGAAAACCAACTGCTCCCCTCCCCTCCCAGTGTCTCTTTCCACTCTGGCTTGAGGACTAAAAAGGAACCTGCTGGACTAGAAGCCAGTACTGCAGTGGGAGTGGACACTGTGGGGTGGGGAGAGGCAGCACGCCAGGCTGTGGTCTGTGGGGAGAGGGACTCAGGGTCGAGATCAGACCTGGTAGATCTTGTGCTTCATGTGAGTCCATTTAGTTAATTTCTCATGGTCGGTCCCTCCCTGGGTTTGTTTTTACTTATCTGTGAAATGGGAGGGAAGATGCCTGCCTTGCCCACTTCACAGGACTGTTGTGAGAGTCCAAAGAGACCCCAGATCTGGCCTTCAGACCCAGTTCTGCCTTCTGCCAGGGACAGGCCTTCTTGTGATGGCAGAATGCTGAACATTTGGGAGCTTTGCAGTTTCTGCCATAGCAAGCTACATGAAATTAAAATGAGGGCATTTCATTAAAGCAGCAAAAGACTGATGGAAAATCTTATTTCTGGACAACTTCATATTGCTGCCCTAAAGCATCATCCCCCCTTCAACCCTTGTCTCTGTCATTTAATCACTTAGCTCCCCAGCCTCTGGATTTGTATAATAAGGGGCTTGAATGTATAATCTCTGGAGTCCTTGTCAGCACTGAGAGTCCATGGTTTGCATATGAAGTGACATCTCTTAAAAATAAAAAAAGCAAACATTTATTGAGCTCTTGCTACATATCAGACTCTTTTACACTTAATCCTTAATCAGTAACCCCCCTCAAAGGGTATTAAAGATTGGCAGACTGAGGCACAGAGAGGTTAGGTGAGTAGCCCTGGGACACACAGTGAGTGAATGAGCTGTGATAGAAACCTGGCCAGGGTTAGGGAGAGATGAGTGAGGCAGGCTACAGAGCCAGGTAAATACAGGCTCAGAGTCTGTCTTTAGTTAAAATCCTGATATTTTGCTCAGCGTGGACTTCATTTTCACATTCATTTTGATTTATAAAAATATTACAATAAAATAGAATAGAACATCTCTAAGTTGACCACACAAGTGACTGTAACAAACTAGATAGGCTCTGCACCCATAGTTCAGTGGCTAGGGTGCTGGCCACATATACTGGGGCTGGTGGGTTCAAACCAGCCCAGGCCTGCTAAAAACAAAAATGACAACTACAACCAAAAAACAGCCAGGCGTTGCTGAGGATACCTGTAGTCCCAGCTACTTAGGAGGCTTAAGCAAGAGAATCACTTAAGCCCAAGAGTTTGAGGTTGCTGTGAACTGTGACATCATGGCACTCTACCAAGGGCTACATATTGAGACTCTGTCTCAAAAAAACCAAAACTGGTCACCATATGGAGGTGGTCAACATAAAGGACTAGGCCTGCTGTACTGATATGTACATGTGGTGCAAGTTCAGTCTATGAAAATTAGGTCAGCTTAAAAGGTGGTCAGCAATGGAGGTCTTACTGTATTATTTCTCTTGATTACTGAATCTTTTGGTAGCCCCTTAAATTCTGTGCCCCAACCCTGATCTTGGGTCTAGTCCAATTCCTTACCTTTTATTCTGTGCTCAGAGGTAGCTCAGGGTAGGGATGAAGTGAATGAACTTTGCCACTCCATTAGAATCCTGGTTCTGTCATCTGCATAACTTGAGCCAATTACTTAATCTACTATGCCTCACTTACTCCACCAGTAAAATGGGGATTGTAATAGTGCCTATAGTCTTTCAGCCTATGTTTTAAATTACATGAGATAGTTAAATCCATCAATCATGTGAAGTGCTGGAATCAGTGCCTGACATGAAGGTTAGGTGACACTTTGTTGACTTTGTTACTCTTTCTGGGGCTGATCCAGGGACGCGGTTGGTTCTTGATGAGGAGAGAAAGACAGAAGAGCAGGAAAGGCAGTCCTGCATTTCTGCCCATAGCATCTCATGGTGCTGGCTGGTGGTTGTGGGAGGAGGGAGCTGTACACTGGGCTCATGGAGCCTTGAATCCTCACTCTATCTAAGACATTTTTTCCCTCACAGGTGGTTCATGAAATCCGAAACTACCCTTACCCTCAGCTTCACTTCCTTGCTCTCCAGGGACTAAATCCCAGCAGACACACCTCCGCTGTGAGGGAGAGCTATGAGGTAAGATGCTCTGTCTGGCACCAGCTGGGTTGGTGGAGATACCATTATTGTTCATCATCTCATCTTCTTCCCCTTGCTGGTGGGTAGGGCGTGAGTGGTGGGAAGCCTCAGGGTTGCGAGTAAGAGAGAGAAAAGGGAGAGCAAGTAGACATACAGTAGTAGTCTTTCAGTATCAGGCAAGTTCTTCCTGGTGGCTATGTGTGGCCCTCATCCTTATCATGTGTGTATGTGTGTGTTTGCACATGCTGAGTACACACGTCCACATTTTTCTCTCTGCAGGAGCTTCTGCAGCTGGAGGACAGGTTGGGAAACGTCACTAGGGGAGCTGTACAGAACACCATTGAGAGGTTCACCTTCCCCCACAAGTACAAGAAGGTGGGTCTGCCAGCAGGACAGCCCGCTAAGTCAGGGAATGGGGGAGAGGATGTCTAATTGACCCTGGCCTGTTTGTCCACAGAGAGGCACAGTCTAAAACCCAGAAGACTTTGCTCTGGTTAGATATTATAAAGCTATGATAACTTCTTAGGGTCTTTTCATTTGGCTGTGCCAGATGTGGCCAGGTGGGGAGATGGAGAGTCTCTCATCAGTTAAGAAGGAGGGCTGGGTATGTGTGTGTGCATGTGGACTTGTCAATGGATATATTATGTATGTCTATACATGTAGATGTCAGGCATATACATGTTTGTATCTAATTGAGATGGGTAAAGGGGGCCCCTGCACAAAAGGCTAATATTTGCTTTAGAAAATTCTATCTCCAATCCACATGTGGACAAATGGGCACCTGGGGTTTCTGAGCAGGAGTTTTCAAACCTGACTGAGCATCAGGATCACTTGGGGAGCTTTTAAAGCCTCAGAGTCATCATAAGCTCTGCTCTAAGCCTGTAGAGGCACAATCTCTAGGGTCCATGAATCCAGGGTAGGATTAGAGCCCAGCCACCTGAGCTTTAAATACATTTTTAAAATTAAAATAAAGTAAAAATTTTGGAAGCAACCAAGATGTCCTTCAATAGGTGAGTGGATGGGATATCCATAAAATAGAATATTATTCTGTAATAAAAAGTCTAAGCCACAAAAATATGTAAAGGAACTTTACATGAACATTCCTAAGTTGAAGAAGTCAGCCCAAAGAGGCTGCATACTGTATGCTTCCAACTAGATGACATTCTGGAAGAGGAAAAACTGTAGACAGTGAAAAGGTCAGTGGTTGCCACTGGGGAGAGAGGGAGGCAGGAATGAATAAATGTAGTGTAGGGGATTTTTAGGTCAGTGAAAGTATTTAGTATGATACTCATGGTGGACAGGTGATGGTGTATATTTGTCAAAACTGGTAGAAGAGTATAACACAAAGAATGAACCTTAATGTAAACTAATGGACCTCAGTCAGTAATAGTCTGTCATATTGACTCACAGATTGTAACACATGTACCACACTAATGCAACATGTTAATAATAGGGGTCCCTGGATGTGTTGGGTTTGAACCTGGCCTGGGCCAGCTAAACAACATGACACCTGCAACAACAAAAAAATAACCAAGCATTGTGGCAGGTGCCTGTAGTCCTAGCTACTTAGGAGGCTGAAGCAAGAGAATTGCTTAAGCCCTAGAGTTTGAGGTTGCTGTGAGCTGTGATACCACTGCACTCTACTGTGGGCAACATAGTGAGACTCTGTCTCAAAAAAAATTAATTTTGAAAAATCATCACCCCCTTCCAGGAGAAATTAAAAGCTTGGCAAATGTTAAGAATCTTAGAGCAGAACCCTATTCACCATGCTCAAGATAGGGGCCACCTTCAGCTGAGGGTGCAGTGGATGAGAGCACTTGTGTTGGGGTTAGAGCCAGTTTTGAATTTCATTTGTGCTTCTTATAGCTGTGTGACTTGGGACAACTTGCTTGGCTTTTCTGGACTTTCCCCTCCACTGCCATTTTTAATGTGAAATGAGAATGATTATATTATTCATAGTATCCAGTATATCAAGTGCTATGGAGAGTCAGGGGGATAATGTGTTTGAACAGCTTGGGGCAGTGCCTGGTACCTACCAAGTGCTTAGAGTTGTGAGCTGTTTGTTACCTTGATGTAAGGTATGCTCTTCCCTAGCCTTGCCCATGTGCCAAGTGGTGTCAATGTCAAAGATCAGGGATCTTAGTATATGCAGCTCCTTCCTCATGATATCTGGGATTTTATTCATAAATGGTTTCAGCAACATTTGTTGAGTACCTTCTATGTGCTGGACACTGGATAGTGTATTCAAAGGAACTGGCAGTATTTTAGCAATTAAGGATGCCATCTGTCTGGGGAAAATGATCAATCACTGGAGAGAGCACATTAATCTATTGGAGAAGAATGAGTGGTGTGTTCAGGAGCCCAGGAACATCGTCTGTGCCCCAGACCAGGGGTGTTCATTCTTTCCAAGGTCACACACCTCACCTGGCATCGCTTCACCAAAACACAAGGAAACTGTAAAAAGAGCTAACACTAAGAATGGAAATGGAAAATGGACTGAATCATTGAGATAAACATCTCAGGTAAAAATTTAGGAGACTAAAAGGAGAATTAAGGCAATAAAGATTATAACTAAAAAGAATAAGAAAATTTAAAAGTGAGAAATGAGGAAAGTTAAGATCCAAATAAAACATGAAAAAAACATAAAACATTTAAACTGAGAGTACAATAATATAAACAAAAAAACATATTTTAAAATGATAATATAAGAATAAAAATACAGAAAATATAGAGTTGAAATAAAAAAATATGAAAAGAATAAGAAGTAGGACAAGTATGAAAGTAACACCATAAAATTGAAATCAACAATATTCAAGTTAAAAGGGAATGTTAATGAAATGAGAAGGTAAGAGCAAAATAAAATAAACAGGAACATAAATGCTGGAAAAAGTTAATGTTGAAATAAAAGCTATGTAGATACTAAAGAGAAAACAAAAACCAGACGATCTAACAATAAAAAATAGCAAATGGGAAGTAGGGTAAGAATTGAAAAGGGAGAATATTTTAAAGAAATATTGATTAGACATAGTAAAACAAGGTAATATTAAGCTGAAATTATTACTATAAAAAGGAAATGAAGTACAATGATGGGGAGAAACAATAGAAAATAAGAAAGTAGTTGGGTCTTAACGGCATCTTGTAGTGGACATCCCTTTTCTGGCAAGGCCAACTCGGAGGCCACTCCTCCAGAAAACACAGCTGGACTCTTCAGCAGTCACATCATCAGGACTCTATTCATACTCCAAACCCATGACAATTATATGGGACCATGGGTATAATTCTGATTTCCTGAAATCTAGATTAAGGGGAAATTTATTGCAGAAGCCTGGAGTGGTTTGCACTGGGATATATAAAGTGCAGTGAGGCTGAGAGCAGAAGGTATTGATTTTCCTGTGGTTCCGGTGAAGTTAGTCTTTCAAAGCCCAAGGAACTCCAGTGTTTAGGACCAGTAGGGAGAGTAGGGAGACCTGGCCTCAAGGTCATTGTCTGAGTGGTCTTCATCTTGTGACTCTTTAGATTTTTCTCTTTGCAGAATGACCTTAAAGTCTGCTTATTTTTGGAGAGGGACAGAATGAGTAATTTTTTTCCATGTTTATTGTCAGATTGTTTCATTTCACAGCATGGAGATGGGAACTTGAAAGGTGGGATGATATTGCTTGCGAATTAGATTCCTTCTTTTCCAGAATATTTACAGTAGAACCTCCGTAGTTGACCACCTCCCTACATTGACAACCTCCTTAAGTTGACCTAATTTTCATAGACTGGACATGCATCACATGTATGTGTTAGTATAGTAGGCTTAGTTCCTTATGTTGACCACCTCTGTATATTGACCAGTTTGTTATAGTCCCTTGTGTGGTCAGCTTACAGAGGTTCTACTGTATTCAGTACTCATTGGCCAAGTGTGGGGTGGTACTTAAAGAAGGATAAGTCCTAGTCCTCATTATCTAGGAACTGGAAATTTTCTACATAGTGGTTAACTAGTTCAAATGATTAGCATAAAATTAACAATACGGCAATGAAAGTCAACCAGTTTAAACATAGTGCTGCATTGATTGCTTTAAGATATCAGTAGTTCTGGCTTGGCACCTGTAGCACCGTGGTTACAGCGCTGGCTCATGCACCAAGGGTGGCGGGTTTGAACCCGGCCCAGGCCAGCGAAACAACAATGACAACTGCAACAACAAAAAAAGAGCCAGGTGTTGTGGCAGGCACCTATAGTCCCAGCTACTTGGGAGACTGAGGCAAGAGAATCACTTAAGCCCGAGAGTTTAAGGTTGCTGTGAGCTGTGTCGCCACAGCACTCTGCTGAGGGCGACATAGTAAGACTGCCTCAAAAAATAAAAAATAAAAAAAAAGATATCAGTAGTTCCTTTCTGAAATATGTTTTCTGGACAGGAAGAGAAGTCCAACAATATAAAATAGTTCACAACAATGGGGTAACATTTACAGGAGTTAACACCAGGTTGAAGAATTTTGCCTTCATCTAATAATGAGTGAATAAATGAATGGACATTAGTTGAGTGACTGAATGAATTAATGAATGAAGCCTGTTGCACCTGAATATGGAGGGAGATGCCTGAAGGCAAGGATCTAGGCTCTAAAGGATGTAAGGAGTGAACCAGAAAAAGGAAGCTGTGTGCATGTCATAGCCTTGCGGAGGACTGATTGGTTAGAAACCCAGTTCCTTTCCAAGGTCTGTGTCCCTAGAAAGCACTTGGGATAGCAAAAATAAATACCACTCAGCCTCTTCCTTAATTCTCTCTCCTACAGTGGGGAGGGAGTGGGAAGGAGGTCCCTTAAAAAGGGATTTACTCCTGATAATGAGGAAGCTGCAGAGAGGGAGGAGGCTGGGGATGAAAGCCCATGGCCACCAGGTGAGCTGGCCCCAGGTAACAGTGCTCCTCTCTCTGCTTCTCCCAGCGAAGACCCCAGGACAGCAAGGGCAAGAAGGACGAGGGGGAGGAGTCAGACACAGACGAGAAGTGCACAATTTGTCTGTCTATGCTTGAAGATGGAGAAGATGTGAGGTAGGAGACCACCTCTTTGAGTCCCCTCCCTTCTCTCCCCGTGCTGCATGTTGGGAGTAGGTGGGTGCTTGCTTGTGCATGTGAGTGTGCCAGATGTCCTACACTACGCCTCTTTGGCGTACCGGGATGATGGGGTATGGAATGTTCTAGATGCGTGATGCCCTGGTTATGGATGTATAGATGCGAAGTGTAAGAGAGCAGTGCTATGTTTGGCCTGGATGGGTTGAAGACAGAGTCATGGCTTTGTTTCAGGCTAATGTGCAAGAGCTTCACCGAGGGGGAGGGCCTTGAAGCTAGACCTCTTGTCACAGCTTCCAATCTCAACCATAGCCCCCCTCTGTAGCAGGGTGGGTCCCCTCCAGTCCTGGGTGTGTCTCCTGTTCCCCTCAGTATCCCTCAGCTCTTGCCCGGCTCCCCGGCTAGTCCCTGACTCTCACCCTTCTCTTTTAGACGCCTACCCTGTATGCATCTCTTTCACCAACTGTGTGTGGACCAGTGGCTCGCCATGAGCAAGAAATGCCCCATCTGCCGAGTGGACATTGAGACACAACTGGGAGCCGACAGCTGAGGGGAGAATTAGCCAGTGGACGCCCCATTTCCTTCACCAGGTCCCCCCACGGCCATAGCCCTTGCAGCCAAACTTTGCCTTCTGAGCCATTTGACGTAGAGGAAAAGCCTGCAAGCACATTTTGTGGAAGGAGGAGTCGGTGGTATCAGTGTCTGAGGGAAAGGAGAGGGTGGGGAGGCCCACCCATCCAGAATGGTGACTGTCCCCATCCGTCCATCTGTGCAGAAGGGAGGGAGCTGGCCGTGCCCACAGCAGGGGCGGGAAGGGGGGGCCCAGGCTGCTGAGAACCGAGGTGGGATCTTGAAGACGCTAGCTGGTAGACCGGCCCCTCAATCCTGTCCTTTGAAGGATTGTATATATACCTCTCGACCACGTAGGAACCATGTAGGGGTCTCTAGCTATTTCTGTGGACGGCAGCCAGAGCATGTTAGCTTAAGAAAAATGTCGTGTGTGGTGCTCTAGTCATCTTGTGGTGGACATGTCGCTATTACCGAATCCGCACCAAATATTTCTCATTGAGTTTCTTATTTTGGTGCCTGACCGAACCAACCAACGACAGCCCCAATCTTCCCGTCTTTGTGAGAGAAAAAGAAAGAGGAATCAAAGGTGAAAAAAAAAAAAAAGCCAAATCCTGTTTAGGGTGAAAAAGGATACATTTTTTCACCCAGTTTGGGAGGCGGGAGGCGGGGTTATCGTGTTGTTTTTGTTTTTTTCTTGGCTTTTGTTCTCATGTTTACACTGCATGGAGTGTGGAGGGCGCATCTGGGGCAGGAGGACTAGAACAGGAGCCCATGGGGTCTCGGCAGGGCCTCTGAGGAAGGCAGAGCTCCCGCAGGGAAGGGGACATTCATCTAGGGAGGGCTCCTTGGTCTCAGGGCTCACCTGCTTGACCCTGGCTATCCCTACTCCCTGGTTCCACACTGGTCCAGTGAGGGGTTGGCCTTTAGCTCCAGCTGCCCCTGTGTTCCTGGGAGCCCGAGGCCAATGCTCATCACACATCCCTCCTTTAGGTTGTACCCTTGCCTCCCTATGCAAAAAATCAACCAGATGATGCAGACAAGATAGCATGGGTCATGGACACTTGGTCTTGGCCAAAGTGCTCTCAGTTAGTACTCAAGGCTGAGGTCAAGCACTGTGGTCCTTGGGGAGCAACTTGAGCTTCTCTGGGATGTGTCCAGTCTGATACAGTCCCTCAGAGTTGATCCTGGCTCTGCGGCCACATTAGCTGGGTTTGGGAGGCTGTGTTCCTAGCCTCTAGCTCCTTCTCTGACTCCTTGGGCAAGTCCCTTTCTTTCTCTGTGCCTCAGTTTCCTCTCCTTTGAGCGGGGAGAAACAACAGTGCAGTCCCCTTTCCAGTCCCTCTACCTCACCTAGATGTTGTGAGGATTAATGCTTTCTGTCTAGCATGTTCTATGCTCCCTCCTGGGAGGCTCTTGGGGTTTAGAGGTGAAGGTGCAGTGAGACACAGACCTGGAAGTTCCAAGGGATGCTCCATGCAGAGTGTCTTTCTGCACCACCCCACGATTTTCTGAACCCCAAAGGGAGCAGAGATATGGGAGGACAGAAGAATAGAGATAGTGGAGATAGGAAATCCACCAAATTGCAACCCAAACCCAACCTTCTTTATCCATATGTGGAGAACACCAGGTCAGCTGACCTCCTGCAGTCTTCCTGTGCCCCTCCTACCCCTCCTCTTCCCACATTTGCACTGCTCTCAAAGCCTCCCCATTCACCCCAACCCCTGGCCCTGTCTCAATGCTTTCATATCTATTAGACCAAGGGTGACAGGATACTTGTTGCATATTTTGAGAATCCCATACAATGAAGGAAATTTGAGCTTGTATTGCTACTACCAACGGTAAAACCAGGATCAATGGGTACAACTAACAGGGGAGCAGACATGGGCTTGAGGTGGAGCCTTCTAAGACAGCTGGCTCCTGGGGGAATGGCTGCTCCACCCTGAAGTGGCTCCTGGCGGGAGGTCACTCAAGAAACTTGCCTACTCAGACTAAAGTCTCTCCCGGCACTAATATCCTGGTGTTCTATAAAACCTTCATCGAGTGCCTACTGGTGCAGGTGCTAGGGAAGATACAGCAAGGAACACAATGTTCTGCCTTCGGGAACTTAATCGAGTTGAGGAGACAGACACACAATCTAAGATTCAGGGTTAGCATCGTCCAGTTCACTGGTTACAGTATGTTAACAATGGCTCCAGGGCTAACGCTGGAGATACCACCAGTGCAGCAAGTATCCAAGGCAGGATTTAGGGGAAAACTGGTTACTAAGAGCCACAAGAAGTTGGAATTCTGCCCATGCTCCCTCATGGCTGGGCTCAAACCAGGAATTCATCAGAAGATGGCTTTGGCCTGGAAGTAGCCTGGGTGATCTAGGAAGGTTACTCCTCTGTTAGTCTCAGTCTGTGGTTCTTTCTTCTGCAGCTGGCCTGAAAGGTGGCAGGTGGAAGGGACAGAATGGGGAGGCCAGGATGGAACTAGAACCAATGTCCTGGGCTCCAGTCTTGGCTCTTCCTTGACTAAGTGGGCAATGTTAGGAATCCCCTTTGTCTCTCTGGGCCTCAGTTTCCTCCGCGATGACCCAGGAGGTGGGTTGGATGCCTGCCTAATCTCTGTCCAACACACACACTTTGTGATCTTCCCTGGCATCAGCACATCTTCTTTCGAATCTTTAGAGCCTTGTGCCCACCAAACTGTGGAAAAGGACTTTTTGTGGGTTTGCAATCTGTTTCGGGGGCTGAGGGCGCACGTGCTGCGTGAGAGGATGGGACCTGGTCCCCTCCTTCCTCCCAATTCTCTGCCCCAGGCTTACATTAGGGACAGGGTGGGGGTCACCCAGAGGGGAGAGGAAAGCTGCTTAATGTGGGGCACATTAAGTGCAATGCACCTTCCCTTCCCAGTTCCTTGTCCCCTGCAGATAGGGACAGGAGTTGACAGGCACTCAGAACCCTCCCAGCTCCCACTTCAGCCAGGCAGCCGTTGGGTGGGAAGAGAGGAGCCCGTCTGCGCTTCTGCCTACTTGAGGCCTCCCTCTACCCCCAACTCCAGGAGGGAGCCTGGGAAGAGGGGAGAAGAAGCAGGATGGCAGGATCAGGCCTCAGCATCTCACATCCACCACCTCCAGGAGGGGACACCATCCGAAGCCCTCCTCCTGCTCAACTCAAGGGACTCAGACCCTTTCCTGACTGAGACGCATGAGTGCCTTCTGGGGCAACAACAGCCCCAGGGTTCACGTTGGGCGTCCTAACCGCAGCAGCAGCCCTGCGTTGCGGATCCACCAAGGATGCCAATCAATCAACCCAATGCCACAAACCCGGCTGGCACAGGCTAAGGGCAGGTGGGGGCCTTAGCTCCCCCACCTGGCCAGAACCCCCTCGGGCCCCCCTGTTGCCCTTGGCCACCACCTGTGGCAGGACTCAAGCTCCTCTTCTGCAAATGTTCCCAGCCTCCGTGCAAGTATTCTTAACTCTGTACGCCTAATGAACAAGCACAGTTTTTTCAATGGTGAAGAAAAAGCACCAGACTTTTTTTTTTTCCTGAAAAAAAAATCCCCTAAGCCCCCCCACCCCCCGCTTTCTGGCGGGACAAACACTCCCCGCGTGGGGCTGTAGCAACGTCTGTCAGGTCCCCTCGTGTTTCATCTCCTGCGCGCGTAGAGCAAATGCTAGAGCGATTTCAGCTGATAGAAAAACAAAAATGAAAAAAAAACACAAAAAACAAAAAACATGGCACGTTGCTAGTTTACAGGGTTTTGTGAGTTTAAATGCCTTATATTTAACAATCATAATTTATGACTAACTTGTAGATATTGTGGGTTCTTATTTAATTATTTTTATAGTTGTTTTGCATTTTTAATTATAATTTATTTATTTAGAAAGGATACTAATTTTTTTTATTACTCCTATTACCTCATTTTGGCGTTGTTTCTGGGAGTGGAATGCTTTGCATGCATTGGTACGATGACAAACAACTATGAATACAAAAAAAAATTTAAATAAAATTCCGCAAACTTTATTTCGTCCAAACTATCAGGGTGTGTGATTGCAAGCTGTCCTACTGTGGTGCTGGCCTCTTTGGATACATTCCATACGAAATGCAAACCTTTGATTCTGTATGCTGTGATCTAGTGAAAAACTCCAATATAGTGACTGTATTTAGCACATATATAAATATAATTTGCACTCGTCAGCAGACTGGGGTAATCCTTTCACTTGCTGCCCTTGGTGTCCCCCCAACCCACCCCTTCATTAACCTGCTTTTCCTTCTTCCCTCACCCTTCCCACAACCTCAGCCCGCCTGGCCACTGTTCTCTGAGGCACTGGGGTCACTATCTCCACCCAGGCTCCAACTCTGGATGGTTCCAGAACTGAATCCCTTCTGACATTACCAGCAGGAGCACCTGAAAGCCAAAAAACCTGGCTTACTAAAATAAGCCTGGACTGAGGACCTGGGAAGCTTAGATGTTCAGACCAGCTCTATTGCAGACTTGCCCATGACCTTGAGCAAATAAGACCCCTGGCCTGAGTCTCAGTGTTCTGGGCTGGGATGAGAGAAGAGAACTGAGGGATCTTTGGGGTCTACCTTTGGCTTGGGCAGACTATGACACAGATCCAGTAGGGAATCACTGTGCTGTGCTATCTCACCCTCTCAGGAGAGAAGAAAGGGAAGGAGAAGGGATGGAAGGAGAATAGGAAGGAAAAAGAGAAGAATAGAGACAGTGGACTGAGAATTTATCCAGCTGATTTGTGCGAGGAGACATCCAAAAGAGTTTTTGTCCTTTTATTGGCAGCATCCCATAGGTGACAGGGAGGTAAGTTAGGTGGACATCCCTGGCTATGGGATGTGCCCTTTCACAAGGTTTGGGCAGTTATTTGGAGCATGAGCTGAAATCCATGTCTTGTTAGATATGGGGGTGGGGTAGGCCGAATAGAAGCCCCAAACTATGGTTTTTGGGATTGGCACCCTGGTCTTATTGTCTCCAGAGCCCTTGTTATTGAGATGCCATTCATTGACAACAGATCGGGACAAAGAGTTTGGAGTCCTGGCCTCTTTTTTCCAGCACCTCCTCATTCGCCCCTCCTTTGCTCCCTGGAGGCTGTGGGCAGGAGGGGCTGCTATCGAGGGGGTGGGTCTCCTATCTCACTACCCCTATAGGTGGGGGAGGACTTGGGGCAGTGGTATCAAAGGCTGGCATAGGGACGAGCCCAGCACCTTTGAGTCAAAAGAAGAGAAAATGTTCTTGCCCCCTAAAGGAGCCTGTGGGTCATCTAGGGCCTGGCGTGTCTGCCTGCCTCCCACCCCTCCTTCTTGCCTTCCTTCCCAGCTCATCCTCTCTCTTGCCCCTGGACATCACTGCCTTTGCCTGGTGGGGATGAGGCCCTATGGGGATGGTGCTGATGCAGGGGAGGAAGTGGAGATGCAGATTCGTCACCCTGCCCCACTAGGCTTGTGTGAGCCACTGGCCTTGTGTGGTCCCTGAGCCCTAACTCTGCTCCTTCTGGGCCAGGGTGCCCCCTCTGGAATTCCTGCCTGCTGCCTGGCTGCTCCTTCTGCCTCTACCCGGGAGCCTTGCATTCCTTGAATATAGCCTGCGGAATCCCCTGCCACCCTGGTGGGAGCATGGCCACCACACTGCCAGGCCTGGCAGACACTGCCCCCTCATCAGGGCTCCTGGATGGGCATGCCTTATGCTGCTCTGCGGGGTCAGAGTGGGAAGGGGCCCTTTGCCCTGGCTGGCCTGTGCTCCTGCCTTGACACCCTTCACCCCTACCCCTACTCCTTCTCCCAGCCTCACCCCTGGCCTTGGATGTGGCTCATTTCCCAGCTCTGGGGCCCCTGCACCAGGCCCTTGAGGGGGTAATTTTGTTGCCCCTGGTAAGTGAAAGGATTATCCTCGGTGTTGATTGTCCTTTTTTGTAATCCTCCTGCTGTTCTGTTCTGTTGTGCTGTGCAACATTTTGCTACATAGACTATTTTATAGCAGAAAGCTAGAAGAATATTTATTATGAATATTAAAGCAATAGTGCATCAATGAAAAGGCGGAGACATTAGGAATTGTGTAAATGCTTAGATTCACTTTTGGTGGATTTTTTGTACTTTATTTATAACTAATAAAAATGAACTGCATTGCTAACTACACCTTACTTGTTCAGGGTGTTTATTTCTATGTATAGCTTTATCCAAGATACGCGATATTATCAGTTATCTAATTCTCCCCAATTTGTCTCATCTTCCTTCCCCTCCTCCTTCTCTGCCAAATTCTATTTATTATAATTGATGAGCCAATATTGATACATTATTAACTAAAGCCCATAGTTTGCATGAGGATAATGAATGTTTTAATTCTTGGTTTTTGTTCAAGTGATACGAACTAAAATACTGTCCGTAAGTTTCCATCTATTTCTATCTATGTTTCTTTTCTGTGGTCCCCATCCCCTGGGGCATCGACTGGTGCTGGTCTGTGGCCTAATAGGAGCCTGGCTGCACAGCAGCAGGTGAGTGGTGATGGGTGGGTGAGCAGGTGAAGCTTCATCTGTATTTACAGCCACTCCCACCTCCTGTCAGATTGGCAGCAGCATTCAATTCTCCTAGGAGCGGAATCTTACCATAAACTGTGTGTGAGGGATCTAGGTTGTGGGCTCCTTATAAGAATCTAATGCCTGATGATCTGAGGTAGATCTGGGGTGGTGATGCTAGTGCTGGGGGGGCCGCTGCAAGTACAGATTACCCTTAGCAGAGAGGTTTGACAGAACAGAGACCATAATAAATCAATTGCTTGCAGACTCATAGCAAAACCATCCACTCCACACCCCCTGGTCTATGGAAAAATTTTCTCACATGAAACTAGTCCCTGGTACCAAAAAGGTTGGGGACTGCTATCTTTTTTGATTCATAAACCAGGGCTTATAAGTCCTTGCCCTACTACTAGCCAGCTGTGTGCCGGCAGCAAGACCCTTCCCTTCCCTGGTTTGGCCAGTGTAGAGAGTAGGCTCCTTCCAGCTCTGAAATCCCACAGGCCTCTGTTTATAGGCTCTGACTCTCTCTGCTATGTTAGTCTATTTAATCTGTTTACATTTACAATGGAGGGGACACCTGGGCTGCTTTTGGGGTGAGGGGAGAGGGACTCAGGGTAGCAGTTCTCTTTCCTCAGATTTTGTGCCCACTCAACACAAGAAAAATACTTGGTTGTCTTAGTCTCTGCCTTCCCCTTCCTTCCCACTGCGGTGTTCAGGAGGAAAAGAGTTGGCTCAGAAAACATCCAGGCCCAAGCTTGGGGCAGAATGTGTCCTCGCCTTGCCCTGCACACCTCTTGGGTATCCAGCTGGTGTTTTCACCCGACAGCCCCCAGCCCACACAACCTTCCCTGGCAATCTCATACCTTGCCTTCTAGCTCTGGCTTCTCCCCAGCTCTCTCCAGCTGTGGAAGCCCCTCTCACCCCCAGGAAGTGGGAAGCCAGAGCCTCCTCTTGCCAGGCATTTTGCTGTCGCCATTCCTTTCGGTCTCACTTGCATGCACTATTCACTAGCATGAAACCTTGCAAATGACATGTCTTCACTCACACTCACCCCACACTGAGCAGCCTTCTGCCCTGGAATCTCCCCTGCATCACCCTCCACCAGAGCAGTGGCTCTTTTGTTTTTTATATATATGGAGTTTCCATTAACATTTCATTTGATGAAAGCCCTGCTCTTGGGCTTCCTGTTTGCTGTATGACTTTGAGCAACTTACTCTTTGTGCTTCAGTTTCCTGATGCATGATAAGGGGATAATAATAGTATCCGTCTCATAGGCCTTTAATGAGCTAATGTGTGTTAAGCACTTAACACATGTCGGGAATATGGTAAGCACTGTGGAAGTATTAGCTATTGTGATGACGGTCATGTTTTGTTTTCTTTAAATCCTGCCTCTGAAGTCTTTCTTCCTGCGCTTCTTGTTCTGTCTTCCCTCTCCCTTTTTTAGTGTTTCTCAGACCCCTCACTGTCTACTCATTTTCTTCTGGGTATCTCCCACCATAGTTGGCCACTTGTCCAATAGGGGGCTGATGGCTGATGTCTCAGACCCAAGGCCTGTGGAATAAGTGTTTTGGTAACAATCTTTTCTGCAGTCAGTTGGATACTCCAGAAGAAAAGCCACATTGAGGCCTCCAGGGCTGGAAGTACAGACCCATCTTCCCTCCAGTTCATAAGCACCTTCTTCCCTCATAACCATTCAGGTGCCCCGACCCAAATTGTCCCTTCTAAATTTAAGACTAAAATGCTCTTTCCTCTCCAAACCTCTTTTCCTGCAGGTGCCATTTATCTCTACTTGCCTGAGGTTGGCATACCTGCCTGTTCCCTAGAACCCCCTTATTTTTCCCTCACTTGGGTTATTTCCGGGTGCCTATAGGTGCCTATAGCCTGATGCCAGGCTCTACAAAGGAAGAGAACTGGGGAGCCCATTGTCCTGTCTGACCTCACCCATTCATACCCCACAAAGCAGAATTCAAAGAATAGATACTTCTGGATGGTGCTGAGTTTACTGTCATCAAAAGGTTGGCTGAAAAGCATTGTTTAGCCAGAGAACTGAGAAAATAACACTAGAAGGCCTTTGTTTAACCTACTTAAGAGCAAGAGTGTTTTTTAGATTTTGGTGCAACAGTTTTTATGTAAATAGCTTTTGCTAATTGCAAATGAGTCTTATCTTTTCTTTAAAGTAGACCCTCAGGGATATTTAGAAGTACTTTCCTAGCAGTAATTCCAAAGCAATATAATTACTGTTCTCTCCAATATTCTTTAATACAGACTTGTCTCTAAATCAGGTGAGGAAAGATGGAGCTGATATATAAAGCCTTGTCACTCACAAAGCCATCCTTATAAGGAAAAGCTTCAGAGCCCTGTGAGCTGTCATTACCCAAGGGGGCTTAGGGAGGGAGCAAGTTGCTCTGGCAAGGAGTGTAGGAAAAGGAAGGGTGGTTCTAGGGGGAGGAAGAGACCCTCTGCTTTCTTTGTTTTCTTCACTCAGAGCCCTAATGAGGTTGGCCAGAGGAGAGGTGGCATTCAAGTACCATCTGCCCATGCACTGGGGTGAGACTCGTTAGGGGGCCTTCCCAAGAAAAGGGGCTGTTCACGCTTACTATGCCAGTTATGGGGTTTCAGGCTTAGAATTAAGGCTGCCGGAGTATAGAGCTCTGCAGGGGCTGCACATAAAGTAATACCCTTCTGCAGGGGCAAGGACAGGAGGCCCTCACTCTACAGCACCAGCCCTGCTCTTGCAGGAGCCTGAGGTTGGGCATCTCCTTGAACTTTGCACCCTGGGCCTTTGCTCACCTCACCTTAGTTCCAACTCTACTTTTTGCAGTGCCACTAGCATGAGGATTTATTGACAAACAAAGCCCATCCAGGGAGGATGGGGTAAAACTTGGAGGGAGGCTCCCTCCTGGGGGACTTTTCCTGGGTATCTTTCATTCCTGCCTCAGGGTAGATGGCTGGGCAAGGCAATCAGGTGAGGATGGAATGATCAGCAGGTTAGCCTTTTCCTTCCCTTCTCCCCAGGACCTTGTAAGAGGTCCTCTTTCACTTATAGCCCAAGAGTCTCAAACAGTGTAACTTGCTCAGATTCCTATACCTCCCAGGAAAGTCAGTACCCAGCCCAAAGAAGCAGGTTCATCTATAACACTGTGGAGATGGAACCTGACTGATGTTAAGTTCTGCAGGATTCCCAGCCCTCCTACCCCTACTCCTCCCCCACCAGGCAACTATGCTTAGCTCCTCCACTGCTGCCCCAAATCTGCTCCACGATGGGTCCTATAAGAGGCACCCAGAGTGCAGAGGGCATTTATCAGATGGCCTGGTTCAAGTTTAGCCTTGCCTCTGTGTGATCCTTTGTGAGTCAGAGGCTCCCTCTGGTCCTTAGTTCTCCCACCTATAAAGCAGGAAGGCTGGGTTAGCAAGGAGCCTCATTGAGTTCTTTGCTCACCATATGTTTCCATAAAAAAGATAGGGTGCCTTCTGGCTTCAGGAGGTTCCCCTCAGTTGGAGACTAGTCTCTGGTCTCTCGCTGGTACCTGAAACTCTTATTAACAGGTTCTAATTTTCTTTGAATGAACCAGTACTTATTACCTGTATTGTTAAAAATGATGTGTTGGAACTGTGTTTTTATTTGTATGTTTATGAATCTGTGGCTCTAAGGGTTTGAGGTAGCTTGCGATAATACATAAAGTCCTTTTATATACACATTTATAGTTATTTGTTTATGGAAAGCCAGGATGTAGACAATAAAAGCTAGAGACAACTCCATTTAAATGTGAAGATTAAACTCATTTGTTCGAGAAGCTTCACTTAAAGGATTGCAAAGGAATAAGAAACACTTAAATCCACTGGGCCTAGGAGGCAAGAGATGTCAACAAAATGTTTCAAGATAAAAGAGGATGGATGAGATGAAACTGATTAGTGGAGAGAAGAAAACTGACGTCTCAGCCCCACTGCTTAAGGAGCCAACGTGAAGGAAGCATCTCAAGCATCAGAGGCACTGACATCTCTAAAGAGGGGTGGGGAGGATGAAGAAGCTGCAGACAGGGGAGTGGTTGGGAGTCTAAGGAGTATTTAGACCCTAGATTAGGGTGACCAGACATCCCGCTTTTCAACAATTTGTCCCACATCCTGCAGCGTTTTAACAAAGTCCCGGTTTTTGGAAAGAATGCACGAACAGGCAGGAGAACAGGAAGGGAATGTACGGTTTTTGGCTGCCATGTGGCTATTTAACCAGAATATGACTTTTATGTTATTTTTGTTAATTTTATAATGTTAAACTGTAATAATAACAAATAATTGTTGAGAAGTGATTATCGAGAACTGCTTGTCAAAGTTTGCATTGTTGTCAGGCCCTGCCCTGCCCTGTCCCCTGCCCTGCCCCCGCCCCGCCCCCCCTCCCCCGCCATGTTGTCCTGCTTTACAAATGTTAAAATCTGGTCACCCAACCCTAGATTCCTTTCCCACCCCAGCAAGGGGACTACGCACTTCATGCCATATTCCACACTGTCCACTGTTGAGATGGTGTACACACACCATGTACACAGGCAGCTTCATTTGGGATAAAAACCCAACAGCCCAGGGTGAGCTGGAATATTCCTTTGCCTAAACTTACAACAAGGGTACTCAGAGTTTTAAGGGCATTATCATGATGTCCTGTAAATGTCAAGATGACAGCAGGGATGCATTCAGCCTCACCAGTTTCTAGGAGTCGGCTCCCCAGGCTATAGAGCCTCCTGGGGAGTCTTCTGCCAAGGGCAGGCTGCAAGGGCAAGAGCCCAGGGCTTTGGGAGGGCTGAAGGCATCAGGAAAGACAAGGTTGAGGTATGTGTGTGGGCAGGGAATAGAGTGCAGCTGGGAATACCAGGCAAGAGGAAGCTGGAAGAATGCCGGTGTCACTGTTCATCTTTGTCATTTATCCCTAGGGCAGCCCTGTTTCATCTGATTACTTCTAAGGCTGAAGTTGTCCTGGCAACAGCCTAACAACTTCTCCCTCCAGAGTGCTGTGGTGGTTCCAAAAGACAGAAGAATTTCTCCAAGAGGAGAAAGTCTCAAGCTTCAGATTCTTGTCCTTGTTGGAGTCATAGTAGGCAAGAGAAGAAAGGAAGTAGGACAGCATCTAGTCACTGGAGTCACAAACCTACTAAGCAGTAGGGCTGAAACAGGATAATGACAGTTAACACTTCCTAAACCCTTACTGGGTGCCAGCCACTGCTTATGGGAACTGCCTTGTTTATCTTTATAATGATCTCTATGACATTGGCATCACTTCCAGTTTTTAGGGGAAAGGGAGTCACAGGACAATTTCATGACTTGTCCAAGGTCATACAACTAAGAAGTAAGGGTGGGATTTGAACCCAGACTCCAGAACTTTCAATTCTTTGCCTCATACTGCTCCCTTAGGACCCACGTTTCTTGGTTCTTGGCATTATTCTAGGGACATCCAAAGGATGCTCAGAGAAAGTGAGACTCAGAGACAGTCCCCTCCCCAGAGTATGTCATCAAATTTGTGCCCCATCTGAAAGGGAAACTACATACATTGTTGGTGACAATGTAAATTACTGCAACCACTATGAAGACAGTATGACGGTTCCTCCCTCAAAATACTAAAAATAGAACTACCATATGACCCAGAAATCTCACTGCTAGGTATATATCCAAAAGAAAAGAAGTCAGTATATCAAAAAGATATTTGCACTCCTATGTCTATTTCACTACTATTCATGATCGTCAAGATTTGGAATCAACCTCACTGTCCATTCCCAACAACATGGACGGAACTCAAGAACATTATGTTAAATGAAATAAGCCAAGCACAAATCTCACAGAAGACAAATCTCATATGTTCTCACTCATATGTGGGAGCTAAATACTAAAAACAATTGATTTCATGGAAACAGAGAGTATAATGATGCTTATCAGAGGGTGGGAAGGGGAGTAGGGAGGGGAAGATAAAGTGGCCATGGTTCATGGGTGCAAAAAATATTGCTAAATAGTTAGAATGAACAATATTTGATAGCACAACAAAATGACTATAGTCACGAATAAGTTATAGTATACTCTAAAATAACCAAAAGAGTGGAATTGGAATGTTCCTAACACAAAGAAATAATAAATACTTGAGGTGATAGATACCCCAACTACCCTGAGTTCATTAATACACATTGTATGCCTGTATCAATGAATCACATGTACCCTATAAATATATACAGCTATTATATGCCCATAATAATTAAAAATTAAAAAATGTTTTTGAAAAGATGCTCCATCTTTCCTCTCAATGTGGGAGCCTATTCAACTGCCTGCCTACATTTCTACCTAGATATCTAAGAGACAGCTTACTATAAACTCCTAGTCTCTCTTCACCTACAAAATAAAACAAAGCAGTTAAGCAAGACAAAAGCTTCTGCTTCTTCCATAGGCTTCTTCTCAGGAATGACAATCTCATTCTTCCAGGTGCCCAGGTAAAAGTTTTTTTGTCAATATTGACTCTTTCTTGGTCTTACGTCTCACACGCAATCCATCAGCAAATCCTGTGGCTCTGCCTTCAAAATGGATCCAGAATCTAACCACTTTAAACTATTGATGACCCTCTATATTCATGGAAGAGTGGTTCTGGGATGCCTGTGAATATCAAAATCTATGGATGCTTAAGTCCTCTGAATCATGGTTTTCGCTTCCATGGATATAGAGGGATGACTGTACTTGAACTGCTACAACTTTGGTATGAGCCACTCTCACTTCTTGCTTGGACTATTTCAATAACCTGCCTGGTTTCCTGCTTCTATTCTTAAGTGTAGCAACTCAAATGATTCAGTTAAAATGTAAGCTAGATGATATCATTTTCTACTTACACCTTTAAACAGTTTCCTATTTCTTTTGGAGCACATGCCAGAGGCCTTCAAGTTCCTAGGAAATCCTACAGGGCTTATCAGTGTTCTGACCTTATCTCCTACTGGCTTGCTTTAGCTCATGTTGCTTCTGCTGCACTGACTTTCTTGAAGTTCCTCCAACATTCCAGGTATACTCTTGCTGTTCTCTTTGATTAGAGTGCTTTCCTTTCAGATGTCTACATGGCATTGTCTTCTCTCCTTTAAGAATTTATTTACTCAATGTTGATTTTTCATCATTTGATTTACAGTTGCAACCACTCTCCAACCCCACCACTTTTTTTTTTTATCATATATTCCCATCTGACATACTATAAAGTTTGTTTGTTTACATCTGTTTCCTCCAGTTAGAATGTTAACTCCATGAGACCAGGATTTTGATCTCTTTTGCTTACTACTGTATCCCCCAAATTTCCTGGTATACAGTAGCTGCTCAATGTATATTTGTTGAATAAATGAATGACCATGAGTGATTTTTAGTGAATGGTTCTAGACTGGACCGGAAATCCTGGTGTTGCCCTTTCCCAGCTCAAACAATACATAGACTCTGCTTGAGACAAACAGTTCAATGGGGTCCCCTGAATGATACCTAAATAGATTTAACACATAAAAGTTCTTCTCCAAGACATGTTATAGTCAAACTGTCAAAATCAAAGACAAAGAGTAAATTCTAAAAGCAGCAGGAGAAAAGCATCAAGTTATATTTAACGAACTATCCATTAGACTAATAGCAAATTCTTTCCTTACAGGCCAGGAAAGAATGAGAAGATATATTCAAAGCACTGAAAGAAAAAAAAAAAACCCTGCCAACCAAGAATACTATAATCAGCAACTCTATTCTTCAAAAATGAAGGAGAAATAGTCTTTCCCACATAAGCAAAGACTGAGGGAATTCATCACCACTAGTTTGGCCCTAAAAGAAATGCTTCAGTGGTGCCTACACATGAAAGCAAAAGGGTAATATATAAAATTGTGAAGACACATGAAACTTGACCCACCTCCCAGTACACTTAGGTTTCTGACTCTTTCAGGGAGGGCAAAAGGTAAAGGGAAAAGGCAGCTTCCTGTCTGAGGTCTACTATTGTATCTGGTGTCTCTTTCTGGTCTTCACAGGTGTTTAGACTTTCTCTTAGGTGCACTTAGGTTCCTTTGGTTTAGGATCTAAGACACTCTACAAGAGGTCCTCCAGCATCCTTTGCTCTGAAACTCTGTGAACACTCACCTCTCTGTGAATGCCAGCCAGCCTATCCCTCACCCCTATGACTTCCAGGCCACTGTGTCTGGACTCCTTCTGAAAATAGCACTGTTGAAACCCCATTTGCCAGCCTTAGGTTAAAGGGTAATCAAGAGGAAGGTGGTGTCAACTCTCTCTGAATATCCCAGAGAGACATTCATACCTACTGCCCCTCCAGCCTCTCTGGCCTCCCATCTCTGGAGGAAGATGCACTGTTCAAAGTCCCAGTCAATTCTCTGGCAAGGTAATCTCACTGTGGAATGTGGCATCAGTTGTCTTATTTAAAAAATGTGCCACTTATGCTTATATTTTTAAATGTTCTTGTTAGAAAAGGATGCTGAATTTTATCAAATGTTTTTTCTGTATCTATTGAGAGTATCATATAGTCTTTGTTTTTGTTTCTATTGATATGGCAAATAACATTTATAGATTTATATATGTTAAACCAATCTTGCATCCCTGGGATGAAGCCTACTTGATTGTGATGTATAATTTTTTTTTAATGTATAGCTGTAATCTATTGTCTAAGATTTTACTGAGTATTTTTGCATCAATATTCATTAATAAAATTGGTCTGTATTTCTCCTTTTATTTGGGTCCTACCCTGGTTTTGGTATTAGGGTGATGTTTGCTTCATAGAATGTGTTGTGGAAAGATTCCTTCCTTCCCAGTGTTTTGGAATAGGTTCTGCAATGTAGATATATGCACTTGTTTGAAGGTTTGATAGACTTCTGGTGTGAAGTTATCTGGTCCAGGGCTTTTTATTTTGTTGGAAGATTATTTATTTTTATTTCTTCAATCTCAGTGCTTGATATTGGTCTGTTCAAGAGATCTATTTCTTCCTGGTTAAGCCTAGAGAGATGGTGTGATTCCAGGTATTGGTCTATTTCTTCCACATTGTCAAATTTCTGGGCATAAAGTTTCTTGGAGTAGTCAGAGATAATTTCTTGTTGTTTCCCCTCTTTTGTTTCTGATTGAGTTTATTAGAGATTTTGCTTTTCTGTTTCTAGTTATTCTGGCCAAAGGTTTATTGATTTTATTTATCTTTTTGGAGAACCAACTTTTTGTTTCACTAATTTTCTGAATGATTCTTTTGTTTTTAATTTCATTTATTTCTGATTTAATTTTGGTTCTTTGTTTTCTTCTTCTAGGTTTGGGATTGTATTGTTCTTCTTTTTCCATTTCCTCAAGATGTTTCATTAGGTTGATGATATTCTCTCTTTCTGTTTTTTGGAAGTGCTCATCTGAAGTGATAAATTTCCATCTTAGGAATGCTTTTGCAGAATCCCACAAATTTTGGTAGCTTATGGCCTCATTGTTGTTATGGTCTAGGAACATCTTTCAGCACTTACAAAAATTGACTCAAGATAGACAAAAGATTTAAATCTAAGACATGAAATGATAAAAAATTCTAGAAGAAAGTGTGGGGAAAACTCTTGATGAAGTCACCCTGGGGAAAGATTTTATGAAGAAGACTTCAGTGGCAATTGCAACAACAACAAAATAAACAAATGTGACTTAATCAAACTGAAAAGGTTCTGCACAGCTAAGGACACAGCAATGAAAGTAAATAGACAATCTTCAGAATGGGAAAAGATACTCGCATGTTACGAATCTGACAAAGGCTTGATAACTAGAATTTACAGAGAACTCAAACTAATCAACCCTAAAGAGCAAACAATCCCATCTATCACTGGGCAAGACACATGAACAGAACCTTCTCTGAGGAAGACAGATGAATGGTTAACAAACATATGAAAAAATGCTCATTGTCCCTAATCATCAGAGAAATGCGAATAGAAACCACTTTGAGATATCACCTAATCCCCATTAGAATAGCCCACATTACAAGTTTCAAAGTTGCAGATGCTGGCATGGATGTAGAGATGGGGAACACTTTTATGCTGTTGGTGGGACTGCAAACTAATATGGCCTCTTTGGAAAGAAGTATGAAGAATCCTCAGAGAACTCAAAATAGACTTCCCATTTATTCCTGCAATCCCTTTACTAGGCATCACCCAGAAGAAAAAAATCATTTTCATCATAAGGACATTTGCACTAGATTGTTTACAATTGCCAAAATGTGGAAACAACCTAAATGCCCATCAACCCAAGAATGGATTAATAAACTGTGGTATATGTATACTATGGAATACTATTCAGTCATAAAAAGATGGAGACTTTACATCTTTCTTATTAACCCAGATGGAGTTGAAAGACATCCTTCCTAGTAAAGTATCACAAGAATGGAAAAGCAAATGTCCAATTTACTGAATACTAATATGAAGCCAGTTGGTGATCTAATACGCACATAAGAGAAAAACTCAATTTAGTTCATGTTGGGGGGAGGGGGAACAAACGAGGGGAATGGGAAGTAGGGGAGGGAATTGGTATGTCCCCACTTAATCAGCATGATGTAAGGGTATATGACACACTTTTCTTTTTTGTAGAGACAGAGTCTCACTTTGTCACCCTCAGTAGAGTGCCATGGCATCACACAGCTCACAGCAACCTCTAAATCCTGGGCTTAGGCAATTCCTTGCCTCAGCCTCCCGAGTAGCTGGGATTACAGGAGCCTGCCACAATGCCCAGCTATTTTTTTGTTGCACTTTGGCTGGGGCCGGGTTTGAACCCACCACCCTCAATATATGGGGCTGGGGTCTTGCCCACTGAGCTACAGGAGCCACCCATGACATTGGGTATGGGACACAACTATAAGAGGGACTCTACCTAACAAATGCAAGTATTGTAACCTAGCTTTTTGTGCCCTCACATTAACCTGAAATGAAAAAAAAAACAACATGCAAAAATCAGTAGCATTATCTATATACTGTTAATGAACTAGGCAAAAAAGAAATCAAGAAAGGCAATTCCATTTACAACAGGTAAATAAAAATACCTTGGAAGAAATTTAACCAAGGAGTTGGAAGACCTCTACAATGAAAACTACAAAACACTGAAGAGAGAAATTAAAGAGGGCATAGATAAATGGAAAGATATCCTTATGAATAAAAAAAATTAATATCATTAAAATGACCATAGTGCCCAAAGAAACCTACTGCTTCAATGCAATTCCTATCAAAATATCAGTACCATTCTTCACAGAAATAGAAAAAACAATCCTAAAATTCATTTGATACCACAACAGACCTTGAATAGCCAAAGCAATACTAAGCAAAAATAACAAAGCTGGAAGGCATCACACTACCTGACTTCGAAATAAACTCCAAAGGTATAGTACCCCAAGGGCATGGTATCATTATAAAAACAAGATATATAGACCAATGGAACAGAATAGAGCAGCCAGAAATAAATCCACATACAATAGAACCTCCAGAGTTAACTATCTCTCTACATTGACTACCTTATTAAACTGACCTAATTTTCATAGACTGGACGTACATTGCACGTATGTATCAGGCCTACTTCCTTATGTTGACTATCTCCATATTTTGATCAGTTTGTGACTGGGGTGGTCAACTCTCAGAGGTTCTACTGTATTTATAGCCAGCCTATTTTTGACAAAGGTGTCAAAAACATGCATTGGGGAAAGGACACCCACTTCAATGAATGGTGTGGGGAAACTGGATATCTATAGGCAGAAGAATGAAACAAGACCCTATCTCTCACCGTACACAAAAATCAACTCAAAATGGGTTAAAGACTTAAACATAAGCCACCCAAGTTATAAAACTGCTAGAAGAAAATATAGCACAAGGTAGCACTTTAAGATGCTGGTCTAGGCACAGATTTTACGGCTGAGACTTTGAAAGCACAGGCAACAAAAACAAAAATAGAGTAATAAGACTACGTTAAACTAAAATGCTTCTGCAGAGCAAAAGAAACCATCAACAGAGTGAGGAGACCTCCTGTTAAATAGGAGAAAATATTTGTGAACTGTTAGTCCAAAAGGGAATAATATCCAGAATATACAAGGAACTCAACTCAACAGCAAAAAACAAATGATCCCATTAAAAAGTGGGCAAAAGAACTGAATAGACACTTGTCAAAAGAAGACATACAGTCTCAGCGCCTGTGGCTCAAGTGGCTAAGGTGCCAGTCACATACATCTAAGGTGGCGGTTTCGAATCCAGCCTGGGCCTGCCAAACAACAATGACAGCTGCAACCAAAAAATAGCCAGGCGTTGTGGCAGGCGTCTGTGTTCCCAGCTACTTGGGAGACAGAGGCAGGAGACTCGCTTGAGCCCAGGAGTTGGAGATTGCTATGAGCTGTGATGCCACGGCACTCTACCCAGGGCGACAGCTTGAGGCTCTGTCTCAAAAAAAAAAGAACAAGAAGACATACAAATAGCTAATAAACACATAAAAATGCTCAACATCACTACTCATCCAAAAAAAATTAAAACTATTTAACTGCAAGTTAAAACTATAATGAGGTTTCATCACACTCAGATGGAATGGCTATTATCAAAAAGACAACAAACAAATGCTGGTGAGGATGTGGAGGAAAGAGAACTCTTTCTCTTTCTTATACATTGTTGGTGGAAATGTAAATTGGTGCAGCCATTATGGGAAACAGGATGGACGTTTCTCAAAAATAAAAACAGAACTATCATATGACCCAGCAATCCCACTACTGGGTACTTGTGCCAAAGGAAAGGAAATCAGTATGTCAAAAGACACCTGCATCTTCATGTTTATCGCAGAGCTATTGACAATAGCCAAAATATGTAATTAACCTAAGTGGCCATCAACAGATGAATGGACAAAGAAAATGTGATGTGTTATATACAGAGGGTGCCAAAAATGTATACACACTTTAAGAATGGAAAAATCTGTATTAAATTTGTAATACTCAAGTCATGTTTGACTTCCGTAATTATACGAGGTGCTCAACATGACTTGTATTCATTATTTGTTGGTGATTTATATCATTACAATTTGAATACAATTTTTTTTCTTAAAATGTGTATGAATTTTTTTGGATTCTTTTGCATACAAAATTGAGTACTATTCAGCTATAAAAATGAATGAAATTCTGTCATTTGCAGCAACTTGGCTGGAACTGGGGGCTAGCATGTTAAGTGAAATAAGCCAGGCACCAAGACAAATATTGCATATTCTCACTTATATGTGGGAGCCAAAAGAGTTGATCTGATGGAGGCAGAGAATAGAATGATAGATACCAGAGGCTGAGTTGTGTGTGGGTGTGGGTGTGCGTGTGGGTATGAAGAGAGGTTGGTTAATCGGTAAAAACGTACAATTAGAAGGAATAATTTCCAGTGCTCAATAGCACATGAGGTAACTACAGATAATAATAATTTATTCTGTATTTCAAAATAGGTTGGAAATTTGGTATGTACCTAAATGCAAAGGAATGATAACATTTGAGCTAATGGATAGGCCAGTTACCCTGAGTTGATCATTGCACATTGTATGCATGTGTCAAAATATCACATGTAGCCAATCCTTTCCTCTTCCCTTTCCTTTTTCCTTTTCTTTCCTTTACTTTCTCTTTCTTCTTCTTTTTTTTTAGACAGAGTCTCACTGCATCACTGATTACAGCAACCTCAGACTCTTGGGCTCAAGAGATTCTCTTGCCTCAGCCTCCCAAGTAACTGGGACTACAGGTGCCTGCCACAATACCCGGCTATTTTTTGGTTGTAGTTGTCATTGTTTAGCAGGCTTGGACTGGGTTCGAACCTGCTGGCACCCTAACCACTGAGCAACAGGTGCCAAGCCTTTCTTTCTGTTTGATAGCCATGTAGGGTTCTGTTACAGGACTGCACTATAATTTAACAAATTCACTTTTGGATATTTTGTTGTTTATACCTTTTTACTTTTTGAAACAGCAAACATAATCTCATATACTATCTTTATGCACTGGTCCAATTATTTCTTAGGAAAAGATCTAGGTTAGGTCTAGATGCACATTTAAAAAATTAGGTACACATTGCTAAGTTTAACCCTATATGGATTATGCTGATTTTGTTTCAAACCGAAGTGTATAAAAATGTCTCTTTAATCTTTACTAAACAGAGAGGTGGAAAACTATCTTATTCTACTTTTTTGCTTAATTAATTAATAAATATTAGATCTTAAAATGTTAAATATAGATACTTGGGAAAGAAAAAAGGGACAGTGTTCAGGGTAGTGGGGACAGCGAATTTCAGTAAAGGCTGGGTAAGAAGTTGTTAAAGAGAGGTGTTTTGCCGAAGAAGGGAGCCTGAGTTAAAGGACAGCTGTGAGCAGAAGCGGATCGAAAGCCACGCTCATCTGTGCTCTGTAGGCTGAAACATAGGCCTGGAAAGATGAAGAAGACACACTGAAGGAAGAAGTGATTGAGTTTGATCATTTTTTTTTTTTTTTTTTTGCTGCTCTGAAAAAAACCTTGTGATGAAGACTCTTTAAAAACTCAGTAAACTGGGTGGTGCCTGTGGCTCAAAGGAGTAGGGCACCGACCCCAAATACCGAAGGTGGTGGGTTCAAAATCAGCCACAACCAAAAACTGAAAAAAAAAAAAAAAAAAAAACCTCGGTAAACTAATTTCAGGGAATAAATTTCTTTCTTTGTTTTCTTTCTTCTTTTTTTAAAAATTAAATCATAGCTGTGTACATTAATGCAGTCATGAGGTACAATGTGCTGGTTTTATATATAATTTGAAATATTTTCATCAAACTGATTAACATAGTCTTCATGGCATTTTCTTAGTTATTGTGTTAAGACATTTATTTCTACATTTCTACATGTAAGTTTCACATGTACCCTGGTAAGATGCACTGTAGGTGTGGTCCCACCAATTACCCTCCCTCCACCCATCTTCCCCCATCCTCTCCCCTTCCTTTCCTCTTCCTTTCCCCTTCCCCCATATTCTTGGGTTATAAATGGGTTATAGCTTTGAAAGCTATAAATTAGTTTCATAGTAGGGCTGAGTATATTGGATACTTTTTCTTCCATTCTTGAGATACTTTGCTAAGAAGAATGTGTTCCAGCTCCATCCATGTAAACATGAAGGAGATAAAGTCGCCATCCTTCTTTAGGGCTGCATAGTATTCCATGGTGTACATATACCACAGTTTATTGATCCATTCGTGGTTCAAGGTTTGATGATTGCGAGGTCATGGAAGAAGCCCAAGTGCCCATCGAACCATGACTGATATGATTTTAAGGGACTTTTATTTTTTTTAAGCGTCTTCTGATGCCAAAGCTTGCATGTTTACACCAAGCACAACCTCTGAGATTTACGTTCTTAGTCTAACTATGCGAACTACTATTTCCATTTTCATAGCTGTCAGGATGAGGTGGTGATGCCGTGACAAATGCCATGTGGGTCTCAGTGATTTCCAACTACACGTCTATGTCTTGCTAATGCCCCACGTCCCTGGCAGGTTGGTTGGTGTGTTCATTCTGGAACCCAGGAGGAGGGGGCAGCTTCTTCCCCAAACAGCTTCCAGGCATTTTCTATGAGAAATGGTGCCTTAGAGACAATCCTGGTACAGTTGTTTTGTCACATTTATGAGAGCGTCACCCCTTAGGATAAATTTATTGAAGAAGAACTTCAAGTCAAAGGAGAGGTGATTCTCTAAAGACAACTTACTAGACATGACCACCTTGCCCTTCCACACCTGTTGTTTCAATCAGCTGGGACTTCCGTATAGACTGTCCTATTCTGGACCAGCCTGACATCCTCCGCTTTCGGAGGGACCTAGGACCATCGCTGGAAGAAAATGTTTCTTCTAACAGAATTCGTGGCTGTGTCCAGTGATCATTAGCTGCTGTTGTCATTACGAAACAGAGATGGGGGAGACCCTTGCTGGGCTCTATTCCTTTAGCGTGTGATAACGACGGTACAGCCTCGGTAAGGGGGCCACCCAACGGACTGTAACAAACTGGTCAACATACAGAGGTGGTCACCATAGGAACTAGGCCTGCCACCCTGATGCGTACATGTGGTCATGTCCAGTCTGTGAGAATTAGGTCAACCTAAGGAGGGGGTCAACTACGGAGGCTCTACTGTGTATTCTGTGAAGTGTCCCCGTCAGCACCCGAGATCCTCGTCTCACAGCCAGAACGCAAGTCACCGGCCCTCCCCCGACCCACCTTGCAGTGCCTCTCACGATCTCCTGGCCCAAGGACTCCCACTGAGACCGAGGTGGCCCCTTTCTTCTGTTTAGCTTTTGAGGCAAACCGCATTCTCACTTTAAAACAATGGAATGATGAGTCTCTAGGGAGGCCCTTCTTTTCCTGGACGGTGTGATCTTATCCATGTAAAGTTCCTGCAAGACTTTTTTTGAGCTGCTGGGTGATTTTTTTTCAAATGCAAAGAAAAAGAACTTCTCCCTTTCTCCTTCCCTCCCTCTCTGCTTTCTTCCTTCCTCTCCTCCCTCCTTTGTCCCTTGTTCCTTCCTCCTCTTACTCCTTCCAGTGCCTTCTCCCTTCCCCACAGAACCTTACCAAGACCCTGCACCAAGTACTCCCTTCCCCCAGCTGGGCCAGGCAGACGAGAACCCTGCCCCAGGAGCCTGAGCCTGGGAAGACTCAGCAGAGTGACTGTCTGTGGTGTGTCCGTGGTGGGGCATAGCCCTGTGTGTGTGGGACAGGCCAGGTCTGGGTCTGTGGCTTTGGTTACCGTCCACTGCCACCTCAGAATGTCTCTGATAAGCAAGTCCTGTGCCTGGACTGTCCCCCTCCCCAGAGGGTTCTTCCTGCCTTCGTACCAGGACCCACGCTCTGGCCTGGTTCTCTCATTTTCCTGGATGGGGTGATCTATTTGACCTCCGACACTCCTCTTGGGCTCTGGACCCCTGTCACTGAATCCAGTGTCACTGAGGGCCCTGTGGGCATCGTCCAGACCTAGCTGCCTTGTGCTCCTGCCCCTGAGGGGCAGGGACCAGCCCCCTGCTGGAGCTCCTGGTCCCTGACGGCCACCTCTGGTATGCTGCTCTCAGATTTGACGGTGGCACTTTACCAAACATCCTCAGACCCTGCAGACCTTCCTGGGGCTCTATTGTATCTGTTTCATCACCGGCCTCCAGCACCAATGAACACATTCTCCCTCCTCCAGATGTGTCAGTGTGGGGACCAACATTCATGTGTTGCCCCTTCCCGTTCTGTGCCAGTTAGGCAAATGAAGAAATGGCAGGGCCCAGAGCATCTGAATTGTCCCCAAGCCCATATGCCCAGTAAATCCCTTCCGATGACCGCTGGTGCCCAGGCACCTTAAAAGCCATTTCAGGCAGCTTCCACCACCTCCAGAAGATACATTTAGCAAAGAACCCCGACTACATGGAGTCTCTAGAGGTTTGGGGGTTGGTCTGAAGCCTGAGAGGTGGGTGCTGGACCATGCAGAAAGCCAGACTCCCTCCTGCAGAAGCTGTCCTTGTCACCCGTCATGCCATCACACTCCAGTGTCACAGCAGCTCTGGGAAGAAAGGACATGCTTGGTTTTCTCTGTCACCAACAGATACTGGAACAACTAAATGACATGCTTTAGTTCTAGGTCATTTAGAAGTTGGCGACATTAGCAGAAAACAGAGCTTTGGGATGTTGGGTCCTAGGTCCAGGCAGGGTGGGCGGATGGGTCCCAGTTTTTAGTGGTGAGCCACAGCTGGACTATAGGCTCAGGCTATTTATGGCACTTGGCTACCAGGGGGAAATTGGTGGTCTTGCTGGCCTGGTTTGCCTCCCCCACACCACGAGTGTCTGGCAGACAAGGAGCCCTCACTAACTGGTGGCCTCATTCCCTCCCCCCACATGCTGACTGTGCTGGGCTGAGTGGTGACGCAGTGAAAGGCTTGGTCCCCTCAGCACCTGTATGTGACCTTCGGGGAAGGTCTGATGGGCTGGGCCTGGCCATGCACCTGCTCTTTGTTCAGAGCCACCAGCACACCTGACCATGAGCAGCGATTCTGCAAAATAATTAGATATCCATCCGGCTGTTGCTCAGATTCCCCCCGTCGGCACATCTGTCTTCCTGGGCCCCCCAGATCCATGTGCCTGTCTTCCCCACAGCCACACAGCCACTCACCTGTGTTATCTGTCCTACCGCCCATTTGTCTGTCTGTCCATTCACGCTTCTCCACCTCTCTCTCCATCTGCCTATCCACCTCTCATATCTCTTCATCCATCTGTCCATCCCTCCATGCACCTGTCTTCCATCTATCCATCCTGTGCCTTACTATCTATCCACCCAACTCCCTCTCCTGTCTACTCAAGTCGGGATCCAAACAGGACTGGCATGTTGCATCAGGGTCTCCACACTTCATCCTCTGGTGGCTTCGTCTCTCATCCTCCCAGCAAGCAACATGAACAGAATTGGGGTGCTTTCATCCCAGTCCCATGCTCCTGCCTACAGCCCACACGGGTTCACCTGGGGAGGGTTGACTCCCCCACCTGGAGGACATGCCTGGCCAGCTGCCCTGGCTGACGGCTGTCCAGTCTAACCCTCCTATCTTGTCATCGGTGGCTGAGGACGCGCTCGCCGCGCATGGGAGCCCTGAGCTGGCAGCGGCACCATCTGATATGACGCCTGTCTCAGGGAGGTTTCAGCACTCTGTCATCCTCACGGTCCTGGCGCCAATCACTTGGCCCAGGCCGCTGCCAAGTGAAGCCATCAGACCCCACAGCCATGCTTCACATGCTCGGACATGGCCAGGCCATGTCTAGACAATCCTGAGCACCCGGGAAAACACACCCGGTCCGGTCAGACTGGATTGAGCCCAGTGTCTCGGGGGCTGGGAGTCCATTCTGATGCCCTCAGCTGTGGTGCTGTTTCTGGTGCTCAGTGCCTGAGAAAGCAGCCCCTTTGCAGGTGTGACTGGGAGACTGGGGTGGGGATTGCTATCACCACTGGGAAGCAGGTTCCCACTTAGAGCATTTGGATGTTTTCTGACAAGTTGAAATTGGTTTTTCTTTTAATTCCAGACTTCTCTGACAATCCTATGTAGTCCTCCACACCTGTCCTGTTATGGCAGCACAATTCAAAATATTTATCATGTGTCTGTAACACCTCTTTTTATCCTTACCATGACCTCAAAGGGCCCCTTTTTATCACTTTCACACAGATGAAAACAGGAGCCCAGAGAGGTTAAGTCACTTACCCGAGATCACACAGCAGGGTTGAGGTATGAGCCTAGGTCTTTTGGTTCCAAAGAATGGGATGTTTGCAATACTCCCCGAATCCTGCAGAAAAGAAATCTTTGTTTCAAGGGAAGAAGGGGGTGTGACGATGGTGGGGATCTAGAGTCACCTCTCCCAGATTCTAGAGCACTGACAGACCAGGCGTGAGGCAGGCAGGCAGCCCCCTGACCAGCTGCCCAGCACACCTCATTCCCAGGTCCTGGTTACTGCAGGTTTCAGGTTCATCACCATCACGCCATGCGCTTAGTAAATTACACTCAAAAGTGGCTTTTTCCCCATGGGCTTTGGGGACGGGAGAGCCTGTGTGGCTCCAGAGCTCCCTCTGATGACGGTGGCTGAACCTGCCCGTCTTGGGCTGCTGTTCTGGTGCAGAGTGAGTGCCCTGAGGACTCTGAGGCCTAAAGGAGCTGACACATAGTAATCCTGTCATTGCAGCTGGATGGTGATGCGAGTGCTGTCCCTGGCTACCTGCGGGGACTGAGAAGAGTCAATGGTGGAACCAGAAAACCCCAGTTTCTAGGCTTCCCTGAGATGGCCTGGGCAGGCCTGGACTGAGCAGGAAGGGGGACCGTGCGGCCTCCCAGGCTGTGCTCTCACCCCGGGCTCTTTGATCTCCCAAGATGCCTCTCTTTGGAGTCTCCCATCAAGGAACCAAATCACTCTTCAATCCTGGCAGCTCCCTGTGGTGCATCTTTCTACTGTGGGTTGAAATCCTGACTTCTTGGCCTCTTTTGAAGAGGCAGGCCCCTTTCTCCCCACATCTGCCGCCACTTCCGCGGAGGCCGCGCTGCCAGTGGCTGAGCAGAGCCCTGAGCTGCAGTCGGTGACAGGCGCCTTCAGAGCCCCGGGGTCCCCCTGCCAGGTGATTTCAATTTGCTGTGACCTTGTGCAAAGCATCACTTCATGTGAATGATATGCATGTCCGGTTTCATCTTGGCTACTGACTCGGGTCCAGGAGAAACACCAAGCTTCTTGTGGAGGCTGGTCGGCCTCTCCACACTCCATACCCTCCAGATGCCAGCGCCCCTGCTCGCTTTGGCCCCAGCCAGACCGTGAGTGGTGCCCGTGATAAAGTGTGCCCAACGTCTCCGTAAACCTTCCTGGGCAGGTTGCCATGGAGATGCTCACTGATCCGTTATCAGCCACTACAGGCCACTTACTCAGAGTCCCTCAGCTTCCCGTCTGTCCTTTTTCTGTCCAGGGCTCTACCCAGGATCCCATGTGGTGGTCAGTCATCACGTCTCCCCGGCTGCTCTGGGCTCTGACAGTTCCCAGCCTCTCCCCGTCGTGGTTGGTCTGCACAGCCTGCAGGGGGACTGCTCCGGTGTTTTGCAGCATGTCCCCCAGTTGGGATCTGTCTGCCATTTGTCCCATGGTCGGACTGGGGTGAGAAGTCATTGGAAGAAGACCCCAGAGGTGACTTGCCCTTCTCATCACGTCCGGTTGGCAGGTCCACACTGTCACTGTGATGCATCACAGTGGATGTGGACTGTGACCACCTGGCTGAGGACGTGCTGTCAGGTTCTCACAGCCGTCACCACCCTCCTCCCCTCATCGATACAAACGTCCCAGCAGGGAGACCCCGGGCAGTGAACAGGTGGGGACCACGCCCCACTCCTTCAGGGAGCAGCGTCTGCACAGATTACCTGGAACTCCCCTCGTGGGAGATTCATCTCTTCCCGCCATTTATTCAGTCACTCCCATCAGGGTGGCCTCACACACGTTTATGTCACACTCAGTGCTATAATTCAAGGCAACTTTTTCTTGCTCAAATAGTTCCAGCTTGGGCCGTTGGGAGACCTTCTGTTTGGTGTCTTCCCATCACTGTGTTTTATTTTTTATGTCTTTTCTCGAGTCCTGCTCACTTTTTGCCATTAGCACATGATCCAGGCTCCTCTTGGCTCCTCCTGCCCCAGTCACAGAATGGGCCACATCTCCACCAGCCCTGGTTCCCTTCATCGGAGGATGGTCTTGGAAATCGAACCTGGGCCTTGGGTGCGCTTACACCTGATATGGTTTTAACAGAAATCAGTAGGTCTGTGTGTCCCTCTGTCTATCTACTTAGTGTTTTTGGAGACAAAACTTTGAGTGTCTAGAGGTAGAGAAACAAGCAGTTTTGTTAATGAGATGAGTGTTAATTTGTATCTAAACCGCACAGACTCAAGGATTTCCCGTGCTCCTTTCCCAGAAGAGCCTGCTTAGTTTCTCCAAGGGCGAGCAGAGCGCAGAGGCCGTTCCCCCCACCCCACCCCTGCTTTAATCTCAGGCAGCTGCCGCAGTGGCTCCTGGAGTAGACCCTGGGCTCCTGCAGCATTTGTGACAGGGCATGTCAGCCAGATTTGGAGGGGGTGCCTGGCCTTCTCACTAAGGGGTTGCTCGATGCTCGGCGTGCAGACCCACAGGCTCTGGGGAACACGGCCTTCCCCACGTAGGAAACACAGCCGTGTGTTAAGCACCTGTGTGTGAAAGCTCTGCGGTGGTTTCTACTCTCCTTGCTGGGCAGTAATCGATACACCCAGGATATCACTCATGGACATTTTACAGCACATAAAATAATGGTACCCCATGTTGTCTATAACCGCTCTGACAGGAGGGATGGTCATGAACTTCAGAACTTCCTTCCAAGAGGGAAGGGGGGTACAGCAAGAAGGGTGGGGACCTCAGGGGCAATGCTTATATATTGGCAATGTTTCTTTCTTGAAATATATATGTGCAGCAAATATCAATATGTTAGCTTCTTGTTAAAGCTAGATGGTTTTATACATGGATGTTCATTACATTATTTTTTTCCTGAATATCTGAATAATTTCAGAATAAAAAAAAGAATAGCAAAAACACACAGCAAAATCCCCAAAACCTTATATTGAGCAGAAGAATCCAGGTGTAGACAAGCACACACAGTGTGACTCCCTCTCTGGGGGCTTGGTAACGAGCAGAAGTGGTCCGTGATGACAGAACCAGAAAAGGAGTGACCTCCCGGGAAAGGGGAGGCGTCACCGGGAAGCGGCAGGAGGGACTTTTTGGGGGATGGGAAAGTTCCATGGTGGACACACAGGGCCAAGTTGAAAATCAGTGGGTTGTAGATCTGAGATTTGTGTATTTTATTCTACATCAACTATGTGCCCCCCAAACTCAAACCACAAAACACACAACCTGTGAAAGGGAGCAAATTTGGGGACTTAAAGCAGGTTAACCCAGCAAGTTAGAAAAACTGCAACAAGGTCACAAATTCAAATGCTTAAGTTTGGTGACAGTGATAAGTGAGGATTGTTCCTGAAAGTGGAGCGAGGGGACCCAGAGTCGACGTCATTGTTGTGTCAGTTAGAGGAGCTCAGAGAGCCCCAAATCACAGCGAGAGGACCCCTCTGGCTTCTTCTCTGGGTTCCTCTAAATCAGATGACTCCTGTAGAGTCACCATTCATGGCATCAGGCTATAGATGCCAGTGATGGTCACCGCCCAGACAGAGCAGAGGCCTGGCTTGGAGCCTGCGCCACCCGCTGCCCACTGCCCGCTGGAATTCTACCTTCCAGCATCTGCCCCGGAGAGCAGACAGGCGACACCCCTTCTGGGTGGGAGCTGCCGAGATTCCAAGTCCAAGGTCTAGAAGGAGTGAATGGCCTTGCAGGGGACCTGGGGGCATGGCAGGGCTGAACCTCTGACACGCAGGCCACGGAGGACAGCCAAGACATTCTCAGAAGCCCCTTCCCTCTGCATTACCTGGAGGCCTGTGGAGACTCTAAGTCTGAGCTGGATTCAGCTCTAATTTGAACCCATTTCTGTGTCTTCCTAGCCTGAAGATCTTAGGCCAATTCCTCAAGTTCTCAGAGCCTGCTGAGTGGAATGGGCTGGAGAATCCCCCATAGGTGACAGCAAGAACTCCAGCCCTCGGAGGCCAGAGCTGTGACGGAGGGCTAAGTTCTTTTTGTCTTTGCTGGGTTTAGAGCGTTTTAAACAAAGAGGACGGAAAACCACTAAGAGGCCTCACCAGGGCCTGGCCGAGCTTGGGACTTGGAATTTGAGCCAGACTTTCCTCCTTCTCTTGTTCCTGCCCTGTGCCCAACTCAGGTCCCCAGCCAAGCTCGAGGCACTTTCTGAAAAGTTCCCAGGATCTGGCATTTGGAGACAGGCTGGGAGCTGCAGGCTGTAGAGGTGAGGCAGGCCCTGCAAATGCACCCAAACGCCTATCCCCAGCCACAGACAGTGGGGCTGGGTCCTTACAGCCTTATTTCTGCTCAGTCGGCAAAACCTGGGGGTGGGGGGGCATCTTTCCACATAGCTTTGTCCACTCAAGGCCAAGCTCTGTGTCCATCTGATAAGATGTCCAAGGGCCCAGCAGTGACATCAGATCTGTGTGAATAGACCACACATTTCTGTTCTTCCTGGTATTGGGGTTGTCTTCACCTTTGGCCTTTGGGAATAGTGCTGCTGTGACCACGTGAGTATTATGGTTCCCTGTCGCCTAGATACCCAGGAGTGAAATTGTTGTGGGGGCAAGTACTTCTTCAAAACACCAAGAGTATATTTCTCAATAACATCCAGCCCATGCAAGAGCGAGGCTGAGATTCTCTTTTACTGAATCATCTGTATTTTCAAAAGACGAGAAGTACTAGACCAGATACGATATCCGAAGCCCAGTACTACAGTTCTTCAAAGGCCAAGTGCTCACTCCAGACACACAAGCTGCCAGTGGCCGTCTGCTGCTCTTGTTACTTGGAGGTGAGGAGTATGATGACTCAATGTCACTTAGGGAAAAAGAGTCCCTGTGATAGGTCAAACCTTCTGAAATCACCATTCCGTGAGTTTCCAGCCCGAGAGAGCAACACGGCTGCTTGGCTGTGAACTGAACTACACACCCCATTTGGGTTTCACCACTTACCAGTTTTCCCATGAAGGCCCTGGTTTTGTCCCAAGATCTCATCCTCTGACATTTGGAGTCATCTTGTCCCCTTGGGCTCCTTGGGGCCACGTTCATTTCTCAGACTTCCTTGTTTTTATGTGACCTTGATGGTTTCAAAGAGGACCGGTCTGGTGTGTCCTAGAATGTCCCTGGACTTGGGCTTGCCTGATGTGTTTCTGGTGAGTAGACTGGAGTTACGGGGTTTTAAGAAGACGTAGAGATGGTGTGCCCTTCTCATAGCGTCACATGGGGGCTGCATCTCACCCGCGTGACATATTTGGGGTGATGTTGACCTCGATCCCTTGATTCATGTACTGTTTGCTCTGTTTCTCCACTGCCGTGCGTCACTGGGGTGAGTATTTATATACGCTGTGTAGAATTCTTCCAGAGGGAGGGATGATTCCACAGCCTCCCCTGAATAGACCCGGGTCCCTTTGGTAAGGAGCATGACATCACACCCCTCGATTGTAAATGGGGACACCAACATTTGCCTGTGCTGGTAAGAACATTTTTACTTCCAATGTGGGAACGTCCAGAAACTTGGAAGGGTGGCTGGGATTCTCATCAGAGGTCGGTGAGTTCACTTTGACAGGTGAGTTGACTTTACACTGACTCAAACATGAGAGATGGGGTGGAGGCCAGCACACAGTGGAGGGCGGGGTTGCGGCAAACACACAGCGGACCTCCAGCGTCCACCGCCCCTCCCTTTAGCATTAGAATCCAGTGTTTCAGCCCAGCCCACAGCTGCCCAGTCAGGGACTGCATTTCCCAGCCTCCTGTGTTACCTGCTGGCACCAGTGGAAGGCTGCATTCAACATCTGAATTAAGCCCTGGAACGGGGCTTTGAGATGGATAAGTGGAAGGAGGGATTGAGCACTGGTTCTCTTAGCTAGCAGCCTTCGGTGTGGGGGCCAGTGTTGCATTAAAAACCAGAGAGCCATAAATGCTACATCCCAAGTGACTCAGATTTTAGTGAATCTCAGCCAAAGAGAACTCTGTCCCAGACCCACCTCTTGGTGTCTCTGTAAACCCAGCCCTCCTCTTGCTCTTCTGTGAACTTACTTGCAATGCTGGAGTCCAGTTTCCACAGGTTTCAGGGAAATCCAGAACATTCTGTGAGAAGAAACTCAGCCCCGAGCCTGGCAGGCAGGGCTCTGGACCCACTCACTCACTGCTCTGTGCGATCCTGGTCATGATCGTTGCCACGATGCTTGTGGGACTTCTAAAAGCATTCATAATCCAGTCAGAGTTTATAATCTCCCTCTACTTCTCCCCTCCTTCTTTTGGCCCATTTGTTAAACAAAATGCTTAAATTGCAGTCCCGGCAAGGCTGGCCTTAAACGTACGAAACGATTTTCAAATTTGGGACACATGAACCAATTCAGGACACAGGAATTAGTCTGCATTCCAGATCAATTAGGGAAAGAGTTTGCAGTAACTACTACATTTTGAAGCACATCAAAAAAGAAAGAGAAATCGCTGTTGTGTGTCACTGTCAAGGAGCAACCGTGAGGCATTTCTGTCTGATTTCAGGACGGGCTCACTCAGAGGCCCCGTCAGAGACGCAGGAAGGAGCAGGTCTGTCAAAACCACCGTGAACTTTTCACTGACTCGAAGCCCGCCCACCCAATCCCAGGGGACCCGGCAATTCAGCGGAGATTAAAGGCACATGGAGTCCTGGTAACCAGAGAAAAGCAAGTTCTATTAAGTTACCATTTTTCTGCCAAGCGAAGGCAGAGTTTCCTCAGAGAAGACAGAGCATTTGCTCTCAGCCGCAAGACCCTGAAGGACCAGAACTCCTTAACACAGATTACAAAAGAAAAAAACGTTTCACTGCACCATTTAGTGGCCGCTGCACGTTACTGCCAGCCCGCCCCCCACTAGGAAGTGGGAGCCAGGCACCGAAGTCAGCCCAGAATGAATAATCACCTAGTTAGATATTTCTTCCCACGATGAAAGTCCTCGGTCACCCGAATTTCTTTTTCTACTTGACATTTTCATTTCTTTTTCTGGCCAGATATCCATAATAAAATCTGGCACTCCGAGGACAAGTGCTTTCTATGCCAGCTTTCTCCAACTTTCTATTAAAAGCCTTTGAAACCAAACACCCCTTTTTATCCTACATTACTTCCTCCCCTGGAACCGCTCAATCTCTCCTCAGCAATCCCATTAGACTTTTAACTTCCATTTTTTAAATGCTGATAAAAACGTATAGATGTTTGGACCCCATCCAGGGACGTCCCCTTCCAAGCCGTGCGAGGAGGGGGAGAAGGCAGCCCCCGGGGAGATGGGGTTCTCAGCGGAGCGATGCCGTGGCCTGGTGGCCTGGCCACATGGTGGGTTGCTCACCACGCACACTGGGTGGCTTGGTGGTCTGTTATAGGCACGTGCTGGGCCACTGCGGCGTGATCGGGGGGCGTGGGATCGCTGTACAGATTTTCATATGGCTTAAGTATCTCTTCCTTGTCTTTCTGGTAAGTGGCTGAGCTTCATGGAAGAAAGGAGTTACAAGGGAAGAGCAGGACTGTCACAGGGGAATAGCCGTGTCACGTGGAGAGGTTCCATGCATCCATGCATTTCACTTCTGTTTTGGAGAGAGGGAAGTTTCCAGCCATGCCACACAGAAGGGAGGGGCAAGAGGAGTCCCAGAAAGGGACAAAGGAGGAATCAGCTTCACCAGAAGGGAAGGTGTACGTAGGCAGAAGGCAGCCCCCCTCCCAGGGGAGGAAAGGACCCTCTCCTCCTGCTGGGGGGAGACAGGAGGAGGACATGGTATGGGGGTGGGGCGTGGGAGCAGTTAACTGTCCTCAGATGCATCTGCCCTTCTCTGAAAACACTCCTTGCACACCGGCCCCTGTGTAGGTCTGCTCAGTGGGAGCGGGGGTCACGGAGCAGCAGCCCTCTCCACCTCCCCACCTTTAGCCTGAGTCTCCTCTGCACCTCCAGCTACCTTGGGACAACCTCTGTGCCCAGTTTGTGTGTCCCACCCCCCAGCTCTAAGCCAGAGGAGCCCCCGCCCTGGAGTGGCTGCTCTCGCCGACCTCTGGCCACCTTGCAGGCCCCTCCGTAGCTTCTCAGCTCATCCTTCTTCTGAGAAGCCCACACCTGCTATTCAGTTCCCTCTGGTGGAAGTACCTGGGGTGGCTTTGCTTTCTCAGTGGATGGAGAGGGGCCGGGGATCTGAGTCAGTGAAGCGGCAGGTGCTAGAATCTTCCAGGTCCCTGTGCTCCCGGGGCAGTCAATCCACAGAGAAGTGGGTCTTTCCTGCAGAGCTAATGCAATAGGCCCTAGAGTAAGGACCCTGGTTTGGGTGAGTTTGGGGGTCCACATGGCAGGGGTGATGCCGTGCAGTGCCAGGGTGCCCTCCTTCCCTGCAGCCTGTGACTTGGGTGGAGACCCCCACCTCCTCTCTCAGTGTGGGCTCTGCCAGGGGGCATCGTCCACTTGGCTTCCTGGGCTGCCTTGGGTGCCCCGAGAGGCAGCAGCAGCCCCTGGGTCACCCCGGCCCAGAGCTCTCAGAGCCAGTGACCCCCGAGAGGCAGCGACCACTCAGAGCTTCAAGTTGGGGGCTCTGGGCTGGCTGGGCATAGCCCCTGCATTGACATACACACTGGGGTGTGACAGGGCACTTCAAAGACTCGCCGCCCAACAGAACGCCGAGGGAGGAGCCCGGAATCCCACTCGGTTTCTGGACTCTGCCACATCTGGTGCTACACAGCTCTGCAGCTCACTGGGCCAGGACTGAACATTCACCTGGACCAGCCTGCCAGCCATGCCCATGTCCAGGGAACATGGGAGTGTGAGTGAGAAGGACTGGGCTTTGCTGGACATGCGCAGAGCATATCTGGAAACTGGAGAGAGGCAGGTTTCCTGCCACACAGACTATGAGCTCTGCAGAGAGAGGCAGGGGACACCAGAAAAGGCTGGGATGAGAGGTCCAGAGAGAATGCAGCTGGGCTCCGAACACCTCCAGTGCCTAGTTCGGACCCCCATCCCCCAGGACTCTGCTGCCCGAGGGCCCAAGAGACCCCACCACACCTTTCCAGCAACTTCCCCCTCTTTTTATTTAATCTCATTAGGTTTCTCCAACTTGCACCCTAAAGAACATTAATAACTCCCAAGTGTCTCCCTCAGTGCAAGGGCCACGGGCAGCTTCCCCAGAGCCCCCTGAGTGGACACTCTCTGACCAATCTGCTGCCTCTAAGGTGCGTTTACAGGCTGCCCAGAGGGGCTCATGAAAGTCTGGGAGGATGGGGAGAAAGAGGTCGTTACAACAGGCCTGAGGGACAGGGGTAGGGGGCTGCTGGAGTGACTGATCTCAAAGCTGTGTCTGAAAAATGACCCAGAGCTGTCCAGGTGAAGACTCGACTCTGATCTCCTGGCTGAGCAAAAGCTCCTTGGGGCAGGGAGCCTGGGTGGGGTGTTCATATCTCCAGCAAAAGGTCAGTTACAAGCTCAACACAGGATAACTAGCCAGCAGGTGGAAGAAGCGTGATGAAGAAAATACTCCAGGATAGGATGTGATTTCAGTGAAAGAAATGTGATGACATGGAAACCAGGGAGTCCCTTGGAGGGCCAGGGAAGGCTGGACAGGGAGGGGTGGCCCAAGATGAAACTTGAAAGATGAATCCGTGTTCTCTGCAAGGCCAGGAGCTGAGGAGCTGAGGAATCCAGGGGGCGTGCAGGGCAGCTCCCCAGCTGGAGTCACGGGGGTCAGGGCCAGGCCTTGTCACCTCCCTGAGAACAAGTGATGTACAGGGTGGCAGGGGCTGACGTGGAGGTCTTACGTGATTTATCTGGAGCAGATAGACACAGATGCAGAGGTGAGGCCAAGCAGGAGGCTTCCTGGATTAGAGCCCTGGATCTGCTGTGGAGAGGCCTTGGGCAGGTGACCACATCTCCTAGAGCCTGCTTCCCCACCTGTACGATGCACCTGCAAGCCCCCACCCACCTGTACGATGCACCTGTAAGCCCCCTGCCCACCTGCTGGTGGGATTCATGGAGGTGATCGCTGTCTCCTGGGGGGTCCACATGAGCAGCCTGCCACTGACGTTCAGCAACTGTGCCATCCCAGTGCCACCAAAGCACAACAGTGGGGGCAAAAAAGCAAAATGTTTAATGAGTTGGAAGACGAGCATTTTGATTTGTAGCAATTTCTAGTGTAGTGACGTCCGCTCCCCTGGCCCCTGCAGTGTGTTCCTTTGAAGGAGTGAGGGAGGAGTCCCACGTGCCCACCCTCCAATGCCTGTCTTGACTCCAACATGGGCAACTGCTCCTGGCCGTTATTCCGGCAGCCCTGCAGGGCCCTACTATAAACCAGCACATGAGATTCATGTCGCTACCAATACATGTTATTGCGACCACTGGTGTTTATTGAGCTCCTCCTACATACAGGTTCCCAGCAACTGTCCTATCAGCATTTGCCATTAATTATTCTCCCGTTCTAAAGATGTGGAAACTGAGGCTCTGAGAGGCAAAGAACTCATTGCAGTTAGTTGGTGTGTACTGCTTGGTCCCTGGAGGACACGTGGTTTTAAGTTGAGCCTCGGTGCAGCACAAGCAGGGTGGTGACCTCATTGTAACCACGTCACAGATGAAGCCATGGGGAGCTGAACAATGAAAGGACTTGGTGCTGTGGGGAAGCCGAGAGGAAACTCACACCCAGACCTCTGGTCCGGAGCCCGAGCTCTCCAAGACTTCCGCGCAGCTTCTGTCTTAGTTTGGGTGTCCCCTAAAGCACAGCCTGAGACAGGCAGAGGGTGCAGGTGGATTATTGGGAGGGGAGAGCCTGGGCAGTGAGACCAGGAAGGGACATGAGATAACAGATGTGTTTGTGAGCATTTAACCCTGTGGGCAGCTGAGACCTGTCCCTGTCAGGACACTGTACAAGATGGGGCAGAACACGTCTCAGAATCATCCAGCTGAGAGGCACGGGAGCTGGGGCATGGAGCCACCAACACCTGCCCCCACCAGCTGGGGCTGCCCCTGGAGGCGTCAGCACCTTGGGCACCTGCACGGGCTGAGCACAATCTTGTGGTCAGAGGATGTCCTCAGCCCAAGCAATGCAGGAAGCCATTGGTGTATGGGGGCCCCATCTGTCGATGACCTGCCAGGGCACCCGGCAGTCTCCTAGTAAAATCTCTGCCCTCTTTAACTCCTTTTTTATCCTTATGGTACTCTGGACTCTTCTCAAGTCCCCTCAGAAAGGTGTGGACTAGACTACAATGCATATGATCTTTCTGGTCATTTAGGATGAGGATGCCACCTGCCACCATTAACCCCTGGTATTTCCTACATCTGCTGTTTCTATCTTTCTGGTGGAGGCAGGGCCCCGTGCCAATGGGCCAGGGTGGACGCTCTCAGCTAAGGTCCCAGAGGGTCACACTCCGTCCCAGACAGCAGGACCGTGGGGAGGAAAGGTCAGGCTTGTTTCACTGCAGGAAGTCCCCAGCAAAGGGGGACTGGACATATGGGAGCTCACAGGCTTAGATGCACCGTCTGGGACGCGTGGTGATGAAGACGGAGCCACTCCCCCAGCAACAGGTCCTTTTGCTCAGCTCTCGGCTCCTCGGTCTTTGATGACAGGCATGATGAATGGCGAGGCCATTCTCCCGGGGAAAATGCTCCATGAGTCTCAGCAAGGCCTTCCCGAGCCCCTGCCTGGGCCAGCGCGGGGCTGGTGCTGGGTACAGAATGGCAGAAGGCACTGCCCTGGCCTCAGGGAGCCTCCACAGAGCACCATTTACGGAGGAGCAGAGCTTTGGAGCTATTCTGGTCAGCCTTCTGGTGTGTTCTGCGGAGAAGCAGAGGCCGTGATCATAATGATACTTACTAAGCATAAACCTTGGGCCAGGTGCTGGGGTAAGCACATCACAAATATTAACTAATTTAATTTTAACAGCAGCCCACAGGTTACCCACGGCTGTTATCCCCTCTGGTGCTTTAAGAAACACGGGCACACGGAGGTTCGTTTGCTGAAGGCGTCATAGCGAGTTGGTTGGAAAGCCCAGACTTGAACTCGGCTGGTTTGGTTCAGAAATTCTTATGTGAAACCACCAGGGCATCTAGTCTCAGCTTTATTCTTCTTCCCCGCAAAATGCAATATGAAAAGCAACATAGCAGCTAAGATGCGCGGGGCGTTTGTTAAAGGCCAAGTGCAAAGAAAGGTCCTTTCTGTGATTTCCTGCAGAATCCCCACAGTGACCCCTGTACATGGGACCGCTGGTGTCTCTATTTTGCAGATAAGGAAAGCAAAGCTCATAGAGGTCAAGCAACTGGTCTGATGCCGCTCAGCTGGGAAGCAGCCAGGCTGGACCTTGAGCCCGGGCCCCAAATTGGGGTCTCTGTTGCTGATTTTCCAGCAGCCTTGTTTCTTTGGCCTAGGATGTGGGGTGTGTTGGGAACCTGTCTTTCAAAGGGGCTCCGCCTGTGGCCGGCCTTCCTGCTCTGGGTCTCTTTCTGGGTCCGGAGGTGCTGGGGGTAGGCCTGTGTTCCTGCTGTCCTGGCCCCCACTGTCTTAAGTATCTTTTCTTTGCCTAACTGTTTCTGCTTCCTCGTAGCTCTGACTTTGCAAAACCCTAGGTAGTCTTAACATGATCATCCAAACTGACCAGATGCCCCTACACTCAGCAAACTTGGTCCCTGCCCTCACGGACCATGCGGTCCAGGCGAGATGCCTTAGAGCCTTCAGGCTGGAGCATCCCTCTCCTCTTTCTCTAGCCGGGCTCCTCTGCCCACATCTCATCCAGGGACGCATCCTAGTCCAGATTCCTGAGAGGGGGCTTCTGATGGGCCCCCTCATCATTCACCACCGGATGGGTGCTCTTGGTCTGGGGCCAGACATGGACCAATCAGATGTGGCCAGGAGGCCAGGGGCCATAGCACAGAGAGGGGCCCAGCAATGAACCAGGAGGAGGCAGGTGTCCCAGGGTCGCCACTTTGCTGCCTGACTCTAGGGGTGCCACTTCTTCAGCCTGCGTCTTGCTTTTCTTGTACTATTTTATGATCTTTTAAAAGTTGTTTCTTCTAGCACTCTGGGAGGCCGAGGCAGGCAGATTGCTTGAGCTCAGGAGTTCGAGACCAGCCTGAGCAAGAGTGAGACTCTGTCTCTAAAAAAATAGCTGGGTGTTCTGGTGGGTGCCTGTAATCCCAGCTACTCAGGAGACAGAGGCAGGAGGATCACTTGAGCCCAAAAGTTTGAGGTTGCTGTGGGCTATGATGCCATGACACTCTACTGAGGGTGGCAAAGTGAGACTGCCTCAAAAAAAAAAAAGTTATTTCTTGCATTAAAAAGTCTGCAATTCTATAATATCATGTTTCCCCCAAAATAAGACAGATATGCTGCATAGCCATGCCCATCACTAGGTCTTAT
>CAUYQV010117508.1:0-41344 GCA_963574575.1 Galagoides demidoff
CCCCGACCCCTCCCTCTACTGAGGACCATCCACGGCCTCATCGTTTCCCAGCTGTGCAGACCCTCCCACCTGACCCCTCCCTCTACTGAGGACCATCCACGGCCTCATCACTTCCCAGCTGTGCAGACCCTCCCACCTGACCCCTCCCTCTACTGAGGACCATCCACGGCCTCATCACTTCCCAGCTGTGCAGACCCTCCCACCTGACCCTACCCCTCCCGAGGGCTCTCTTCCCTGGCCCAGGGCAGTTCCGTGGGTGTCATTGTGTGATGTTCATGTCGTTACCCACACAGGCAGTTTTCCTTTCAAAGGATTCTGCATCTTTGATTTCTATCAGAAGATAACTAAATATTATGCTTTTAGTTGGGTATTTTGCAGTCACTCAAAGAAAAAGGAAAAAGAGAGATTTAGTTCTAGTGAATGGCAGCAAGAGCTCTACCTGGTCACAGCAGGAGTCCCTGGAGTTGAGAGCAAGTGAGACACATGTGGAGGCAGATAAGTCACTATGGGTTTCAGGCCTTTGAAAGGTTTAGGAAGTTTTCCAGAACAAAACTTTGGGTTGATCCTTCAAAGGTTGCAAAGAGCTTTACAAAAATATCGGTGCTACCGAACCCTTCTGACCCAGTGTTTTTCTGAGTCAGCTGCTTAATCCCATCATGAGAGCACTTTGTTTTGAAGTTGTTCTTAACTTAGACACTGAGAATTTCATTTACAGTTAGCTTTGTTTTAGCTCTTACATACCACTGGATTGCAATAGTCACTGCAGCTACTACAAAAACATTTTTTTCTTTTTAAGATGCTTTTGTAATCTCTTAGTAACTCATGAAAAATGGCTCTAAGAAAGCATTTGTTTCCATTATGTTTCTCCAAGCAATATCAAGACAGTTTGCTTCAGTTTGTATTTTGGACCGATGCTGCCTGCGCCACCCTTCAGTAGTTCTTATGGCTCAACCCTCATAACCCTTGGTCTGCTGGAATGCTCTCTGATGGAGCACCCGCCCGCCCCAACCTAAGTAACTACACAAAGTCTCGCTGGTACAGAATGGAGTTGCTGTTCCTTGTTTGTGGCTGAGACTAAAGCCCTAGTTAAAACTTATCACAGATGATTTGGTGACCAGTACACAGGGAGACCAAGTGATGCTTTGCTAAGTATTGTTTGTGTTTGGGTTTTGGTTTAGTTCTTGCCATCTTAGTAGAAGAGCTGGGGAAGGGACAGGAAGAGGAGCAGTGGCAGGACCAGCAGGGACAGTGTAGTGCAGGTAGTGGTAGGAACCAGCCTGGTCCTCCTCCTCATCCCCCCTCATCCCCCCCATCCTCCATCCCCTTCATTCTCCTCATCCCATTCCCCTCGCTCCCCTTCCCTTTCTTCTTGGACTGGTGCTGCTCTCGGGCATCTCGTTCTCCCTCTGCCTTTGCTGGCATCTCCTATAGGTCCTCACATGTCTCCTGACTACACTGAACTCCACCAGTCCTTCTCTGAGACTGGTGCCCACAGTGACAACCAGGCTCTCCTGGGGATAATAGGGGAAGCACGTGTGGCCAATGAGCTTTGGGGCTAGAGAGAGCTGGCTTCAGAGCTTGGCTCTGCTGTTAATCATACTACTTAAGCTCTTTGCACCTCACTTTGGTCCTTCCACACAGGGCTGATGATAACTAACCTCCCAAGGATGATTCAGGGTTAGGGGAAGGTCGGAGGGGCCCCGCACAGTAACTAGCTTACAGGAGAAGCTTCTTTTTTAGCAGTAGTGGGTTGTGTTCTCATCAGGTTGGATAGAGCCCAGCCTGGTGAACTGAGAAAAAAGCTTGTTCTTTTCTACACTTGGAATTCGTGAAAAAAGTTACTATCTCAGGGAATCTTGGGGTTTATTAGGTTTGTCAAGAAGTGACCCATGTCCCAGTCTCGTTGTAGTCCACAGTCTCCACCCTTGTTGAGAATACACATTTTAGAAGAGGATATTACGGTGTTACCGAGATTTTATCTTTTCATTTATTGAAGAGACACAACTGTATTTAGTCTGAAGTTTTTCTCTTCCACCCTGTAGTTTCAGTAGTTGGGCTCATTTTATAAGAGCAGGTGGATTCCTGCCTAAATGAAAGATATAAATAGATCTTGTGAACCATAGGAGGAGGAAGAGTGGCTCAGCAGCTCTCAGATTACAGATAGCTTTGTTGTGGAATCAGACCTCGCTCTGCAGCACGCCAGGGGTATAAACCTACCTCTCTTCTGCCTTTGTGATCCTTGTTGCCACAGTGTCCAGTCACCTTTGAATTCTTAAAGAAGCCTCTGTTCAGAGTATTTTTTTAATTCAGCAAGCACTGGCTGCATTCCAGCTTACTCAGAAGTCGTTCAGCCAGCCCAGAGTCTAAGAGTAAAAGCGAGGTACAGGATTTAGCTTGTGTTTGAAGCCACAATATCATAATGCAGGAAGCAAAGAGAATGAAGAGCTTCTCTTTATCTTCCCAGGGGGACATTGTGTCCTGTGCTGGCACCTATATCCACGTGTGGAGCATTAATGGGAACCCCATCATGAGTGTGAACACATTCACAGGGGGCAGCCAGCACATCGTCTGCTGCTGTGTGTCCGAGATGAACGAGTGGGACACACAGAATGTCATCGTAACGGGGCACTCAGATGGAGTGGTTCGGGTGAGTTGAAAGAAAAATTCATTAGGATATGTGTTGCCCTGGTGTACCTGAAATTTGCACCTGTCTACAGTTCAAACACACCTAAACAGTTTATCATGTTGTTAGGCCCACTCTTGCTCTAATTCAAACAGTCTTTGGCCAGTGTCTTATCAGACATGAGGGGCATCACGTGACGTGGCCTCCCTTCTTCCTGTTTGGTAGATGTGTTGGTGCTCCTACCCAGTTGGCAGCCTGACCCAGGAAGCCCGCTTACACAAGAAGCCCATGGTCCACTGGGATTGCTAACAATGCAAACTGCATTAAGTGTTGGGTTTTCAGCTTCTCAAGGGGCTTCTCAAGGAAAATACAGCAAGCCGGAATAGTCTCTTTCACACAGAGACTTTCAGAGCTTACACATGCTCCCAGCCCCTGTTCCTTGGCGAGGATTCAGCTGATTGCACTGGAGCCTCCATGTAGTTTCTCCTTCTCTTGAATTTCTGCGATAGGCCTTACAGAAAATAAAGTCAGTAGGGTGATTTATCTTTGTAGTCTGTTCAAGCCTTTGAGGTTTTCTGTCTCACAAGATTTTTCTTAAGCCTATTTTCCTTCAGTTGTGTTCTTTGTGAAGGCCGAGAGTAGCTGATTGCCACCCTCCTCAGTACGGTCACATGCTGAGACAGCGAGGCTGTGAGCCCATCCGCTCACCACACCCTGTGCCCCAGACAGCAGGTGGACAGTACGGGCTGCACACCAAGCCTGCGTGCTGGAGAGCAGCCTTTCCCATTGCCACACCTGGGAAAAGTTATGAAAGAGCTCTATGACAGGAGCGTGGGATTCTGCTTCCTCTGTGCCTTCTTAGAGACCTCAGTTATATTAGTGTATGCAAGAGTCTGAAAGGTGTTTGGAGGAAACGAAGTTCACTTAGTTGAAACCTGTTTTTAGACTTATTTGACTGCAGTCCTCTCTCTCTCCTTCGAAACAGCTGTGACATGTAGGCAGTCCTTTGCCACGTTTTCCAACCATTTAACCCTGAGAGCTCATCTTCATTCAGTAACGTGTAAATTGTTTCCTTTAACTATTTTATTTTCATACTTACTTAAATTAGTTTTGGAGAATGGAATTTTTGCAAGTTCCTGAAACACCAGCTCCTGAGCCTGTTGAAGTCCTAGAAATGCAGGAAGACTGTCCAGAAGCACAAATAGGTACTCAATGCTCTCTATGAAATTATCAGTCGTTTTCATATTTCCTTTTTTTTAAGCATCACTATGGGTAAACTTACACTAAACATCGTGAACAAGAGCCTGCGGTTGGGCACTGCTGTCCCGTGATTCCTTTGGGCAGACGCAAGGTTTCCTCCTGCCCACGGGACACCATTCACGGCAGTAGCATCTGTTGACTTCCACTCTTCATACTAAATACAGTGCTGCTTCTGAGAGTACTGAAGGCTTGGGCTCTCACTTCTGAAAATACAGAGCAGATCTGGGGGGCTCGGTGTGGGAAGAGTCACATAAGCTGTTCGCCCCAGTCCCTCATTAGCTCTGCCCTCTGCGTGCCCAGTGAGCACAGTGTGGCTCATAGGGTGGCCTGGGGTTCATGGGCTCTTCACAGAGACAGACCAGAGTCCACCTTCAGAGTGCCCACCCCAGCCTGCTCATGTATAACATGAATTTGCACTGAAACCTAGTGACCTGGGCCATTGTCTTGTTTGAGAAGTACATTAAAATTTTGGGGTGAAATACAGAGATTTTGATTCATATCTGGAGTGACTGGGAATGGTAAGCAGACCTGAGGTCAGCTTTGCATTGCCCATCTCCGGAGAAGCTGCTCCCCAGGGTGCGTAAGGGACTTTCTAAGAAGTTTGACCATCAGGTCCTCTGTCCATGATTAACTTCTGTACACCAAGAATTCAGTGTTACTTAATGATATAAGGGAGTTACTGAGGGAAACTTGGAAAGATACAAGACACTTCTCTTCTCATTTCTCTTTTTGTAAGCTGAAAATAGTCTTTACTTTGCATGCCAAGAAATAGCAAAGATCCCATAGGGAGGACATTTTAACACCTGTATTATGTTAAGACATGCAAATTTCTACATCATTGATTGCAGTCCCACCAATAAGTTATCTGGGTGTTTGGGGACATAAAAATTCAGTTCAACAAGTGTTTGGGGGTTACCTGTTTATATGTCAGACATTGATTTAAGGGGTCCAGTGAGAAGTGGGTCACCTTTTCTTCCTTGAACAAAACTTTTAAGTAAGTAGTAGTGGAACATGATATAAATAAGTGAAGTAGAAGGGGTCAAATTCAGGATAGCGAGACATTTATGTGTCTCCTTTTCCTCATGCACTCGGATTGTGGGCAGGGTCGGGCAGAAGTGGCAGAGAGGAACAGCAGGAAGGATTGACTCTGAACTGTGGAGGAGCCATGGGACTTGAAGGCTTGATAGGATGAAAAGGTAGACAAAGTAGGGGTTTTGGGGAAATCATAGCCATTTCCAAGGCTGCTTATTTGGGAACTTTAGAGTTCATCATGATTATAAGCCACTGGGGTGAAAACATCATTTACATTAGTCTACAACATTCCTAATGGGTAATAAAGGCAGGGAAATAAAGTACTTGTCTAAAAAAAAAAAAGTACGTGGAGTGGGCATGCTCATTATTACTTTCTCGCCTTTTTTATATACTACGTCTCTTAACATCCCAGGGCATTAGTTCCAGGACTGCCTGCAGATACCAAAATCCAAGGATACACAAGTGCCTTATAAAAGGCATAATTTGCACATAACCTAGGCACATCCTCCCATACACCTGAAATCATCTCTACAATACCTAATAACAGTGCCAGTGCTGTGTAAATTGTTCTGATACTGTGGTGTTTAGGGAATAATAACAAGAAAAAGAAAGTACAGCAGTAGACCACAGCATTACCCCCAAACCTTTCAGTCCATAGTTGGTCGAATCCGCAGATGCAGAACCCATTGATAGGGCCAACTGGGCCAACTGTCCTTGTTCCTCATGAATCTTCCCCGGGAGACTTTATTCCAAGGGAGTGAAGAGTTAATGTGAGAAAATGCAAACTAACAAGGGCAAGAGAAAGAAAAATAAAATCCTAAATTAAAGTTTTCAGGAATAATTCACTCATATTTGTAGTCCTCAACTTCTTAACTCCTGTATGCAAGGGCCCTTCTCTCAAGCTTCCCTCTACTATCCTGTAGAAAGAATGTCCAAAAGTCATTGTTTAGGGTGAGTATTTCAAGAACACAAGAGGCACAGAACTAGTAAGTAACACATTGACTGCCACCTAGAAAAAAAATTTTTTTCTTAGGGCCAGGGTGTTTTATTAGGCTGAGCACATTAACTGCCATATATGAGTTGTATTTAATTCATGCTAGTTTTAAGCCTAGGGCCTCATGCAGCATGTATAACTCACATGTCCCTTGAGCTAGTAAAACACTGCAGCCCCAAGGAAAAGATTTTTTTTTCTACTGTGGTAGTCAGTGTGCCAGAGGTGTATAAGTTATATGTGTCACAAGGCCATATTGCCATTTGTGCTCAAAACTGATGTAAGTTAAATACAACTCAGATGGCAGCTCACGTGTCAAAGGAGTCTAGAAGAGGGAGAAAATAGATGTTCAGCTGAAGATACTTGGGGTGAGATTTTAGAGAAAGTAGTGTTTAAACTGTGCCTTAAAAGGCAGGTAGGTAACATTGGAACTCAAAGAGATCAGAAAGATAGGCCTGGGCAGGGCCAAGGGCGGGTGGCAGACCTCACTGTCTGGGGGCAGGCCTGCGCAGAGAGCACCTACTGGGCTCTGCCTGGCTGGACCTTGCTGGAGAGCACGAGGCCAAAGCAGGTTTTGAGGCAGATTATGTAAGATTAAGAGCCAAACTATGGATTTTGACCAATGTATTCACCAGATTCTTTCAGAACTTCTGCCTTTTTTTTTCTGTATTCTAAGCAAAAATCCCAGCATTTCTTTTCTTTTTTGTTATACTTAAAATATTATGTCTACAGTGACTTATCTGGTGGAACAAAGCTGGGTCTGACTACTTCTCCCGATGCTTCCCAGGGCAGGAAGCCCAAGACGAGGACAGCAGTGACTCAGAAGCCGACGAGCCAAGCATCAGCCAGGACCCGAAGGACGCTCCCACCCAGCCCAGCAGCACCAGCCACAGGCCCCGGGCAGCTTCCTGCCGAGCAACTGCTGCCTGGTGTAATGACAGCGGCTCCGACGACTCCAGGCGCTGGTCCGATCAGCTCAGTCTGGATGAGAAAGACGGCTTCATATTTGTGAACTATTCAGAGGGCCAGACCAGAGCCCACCTGCAGGGTCCCCTTAACCACCCCCACCCCAATCCCATTGAAGTGAGGAATTACAGCAGATTGAAACCAGGTAAGTTGAAGTCTCATGTCTATTTCCTGCTCCTTGGAAGTGGTGTGAGGGGTCAGGGGTTGAGGCGCATGGGGGACTATCTCCTGGCCCACCATACAGGAAGGGGTCTTCTCATGTAAGTTTCTGCTTGTGTAAGGTGGCCTTAGAGATTCTATCCTCCAATGATGTTTGCAACATGCTGGGCATTTTCTAAAAAAAAAAAAAAAAAAAAAACACCACAAACCAAAACTGGATTCATTTACAAATTGTGAAATCATGAAAGTTTTTGAAAATAGCAAGTTATTGATTAATAAACAAAGCTGTAGGTGCAGGTACCTTTGTCCAAAACAGCATGAGAGGCAAGGTCCCCAAGAGGAGAAATTTCAAGCACCTTCTCCCATTGAAGATTTCTCTTTTTCTTTAGATTCTTTTCCAGTGAGACATTCTCCAACGTGGCCAGTGATTAATGTTAAGCTAAATTGCTTTACCTTCAATTAAGGCAGCAGAATTGCACAAGCTGCTGTAACCATATGTTGAGGTGTCCTAGTTTCCAAGGCCACCATCTTAAGGTACATCTACCCTATGCTGGCTGTGCCTGATTTAGGACGTCACATCCTCTACTTCTCCACTCCAGGCTACCGGTGGGAACGGCAGCTGGTGTTCAGAAGCAAGCTGACTATGCACACCGCCTTTGATCGGAAGGACAACGCACACCCAGCCGAGGTCACCGCCTTGGGCATCTCCAAGTAAGTGTCAAGCTTGTTCCATCTACTCTTCCCATCTGACTCATTTTCTTAGCCATTGGCCACACACCCTAGTCCAGTTTTTGGGAGAAATAGATTTCATCTGCATTTTCCATTAGTGCGAAAGAGTTAAATCTAAGGAAGAAACCTGACACCGAATAGATTTTAATTCAGAATTTAAAAAACAAAAATTGCCCTCTCTGTTCTTGAAGGAGCAAGGTTTGATCCCAAGGAAGTTGAGCTGAAAGTGTAAGTTCTGGCTCAGCTCCCAGTTCTTTATCCATACTGCCTGTCCCCTTGTCACTCACACCCACTGAGCGTCAGAGGGCCTCCTGGGCACATCCCAGCAGAGCACTTTCACACAGTAACTGCCTCCATCCTGTTTTTCCTTCAGGGACCACAGCAGGATCCTTGTTGGTGACAGTCGAGGCCGAGTTTTCAGCTGGTCTGTGAGTGACCAGCCTGGGCGTTCCGCGGCTGACCACTGGGTGAAGGATGAAGGAGGAGACAGCTGTTCAGGCTGCTCAGTGAGGTTTTCACTCACAGAAAGACGACACCATTGCAGGAACTGTGGTCAGCTCTTCTGCCAGAAGTAAGATGAGATATATGTTTTTTGAGTTTCCGTAGATTACGTTCTTGGAATGTTAACTATGTCCTGCACGCCAGTTCTGATTGACTCTGGTCCCCGTTAGGAAATGCTGTGTCAATTTAGACCAGTCTTCACTCTTCTCTCTGTTCTTTCCTGTTACTACAAATATGAACTATTTCTGTCCTATTAAAAAGTACAGAAATAATCACCCCAAACACGTGGTCACTCATGACTCAGAACATGCAGGTGCAAGGATTTCATCTGTTTCCTGTAGAGATTTCCCAGTCTCTGCAGAGGACACTGGACACGCACTGTAGGTTCTCCGGCACCCTCTGCCTGTCGCACCCGCCTGAGCAGGTGTCCCTCTGTAAACGGTCTGTGGTGCTGTGTGTTCCTCAGCTTTCCTTTTCCACTTTACGTAGCATGTGTCCGCACGCGTCTAGAACTTTTTTACTCAACATTGGTTTTGAAATCCATTCATTTAGGTAACTGTTCTTCTGGTATGTTCATTTTTAACTAGTATTAGTTATCTTACTATATGAATACATCCAAATTTATTTCCCTTTTGGTGATCTTAAGGGTTTTCCCCTTATGTTGTTAATACTAGAACAATGCTACGATGCACACCCTTATCTGTGCCCTTCTAATCCACAAGCTGGAGTTTCTCTAGAGGAGGCAGAATGGAATTGGTGAAACATAGACTTATTCTTGACTTTAACTGGTTCTTGCCAAATTACTCTCCAAAACAGTAGTGGTAGTTTACCCTACTTCCAACAGAGTGGGAAAGGTCTTCAAATTCTTCATCATGCTCAGTGTTGCCAAACCTTTTCACTTTTGCCAATCTGATAGCTTTGAAATAGTGCTTTGTGGTCTTAATGTGCACTGCTAGTGAGCTTGAACAACTTTTACCCACTTGGATCTCCCCTGGGGTAACGTGGCCCGTTTTCCCTTTAGTTTTGCCTGTCGTCTTTTTCCCTTTTCCTGGAGACTTCTTCATATACCCAGGCTCCACTCCCTGTCTTTTATACATCTCTCAGATTCTCTCTGCCACACTATGGCTTAGGTTTTAACTTAGCATATGTTTTTTCTGCCACACAAGTTTTCAAATTTGATGCAGTCACATTTATTACTCTTTATCATTTTTGCTGGTTTGTACCTTAAGAGTTCTTTCCCTGTCCTAAGATCACAAAAATGACCTATTTAATATCTTTGAAAAGTTTCAAAGTTGTATTTTGCAATTCAGGCCTTTAATTGATTTAGAATTTATTTGGGGGTACTTCCCCCTGTGGAAAGCCAGCAGCTGTCCCGTCAGCCTTGGCGTGTATGTCGCCTCTGCTCCCAGGTACACGCGAAGAGTGCTGAAGAGAGAGAGCCATCAGTTGTGTGCTCTGGAGCAGAGTACTGGCTTTGGAGGCGGGATGGGTTTATTGGTAAGGAGGTAGGCTGTGGGTTTGCACTGATGAAACACTGACTCGTCGCCTCGGGCAAGTCACTGAACCTCTGTCAGCTGCAGTTTGTTCACCTGAAAATGTGGATTATCAGAACTCTCCTCATAGGAGTGTGGAGAGAATGAAATGAGATATGTATGTGAGGAAAGTGGCAAGGACTGAGACTGGCGAAACAGGTGTTCCGCAAAAGGTGTTGGGATTATTGGGGGTTTCCTTAAGTCTTCTCTCCTGGGCAGTCTGATTCAAGATGAGGATGCCGCTGGCCGTTCCTCTTGGGAACTTAGGTGAGGTCTGCAGAGGACCCTGTCTTATCTCTCTGTGCTTTGCAAGGTCTGCTCTATAAAACCTCGAAACCGAGTAATTTCTGGAAGTCATCACCCCAGTTTGCCTCCTGGCATACGTCCTTTCTTTGTAGTGTTTAATTTTAAAAATATTGTTTAAGTGCAGGTGATTCTTTAAATTTCCACTAGTAGCAAATGTTGACAACACTGAGCAGTGATCCTGCAGATGAAGCCAGCATGGACGGAAGCGCTGTCCAGGCTCATGCAGCCCCACCGCGCTCTCCACGCCAGTGTGTGGTTCAGAGCTGTCAACACTCCTGAGGTTACGCAGGTCCAGTAACTGTCCTTTAAACCCCATAAGCTTGTAGCACTTAATTTATTCTTTAGACACATTTCCTGGTAGATGGGTGGATTAAATGTAAATCACTGTTTCAGTCTTGTGAAAATTCAAAGTGATATAATGCCACACTCTACTTTATTGCAGGTTTAGGACCCTTGAATACTTTCAAATAATTTGAACATCTCTTAAGTATAGTCTACTTCAAGCAATTCTACCAACATAAATAGGAAATGAGGCCAGGTGTCCTGGCTCATGCCTATAATCGTGGCATTTTGAGAGGTTGAGGTTGGAGAATCACTGGAGGCTAGGAGTTTGAAATCAGCCTGGGCAACATAGCAAGATCCTATCTCTACAAAAAAATTTAAAGAATAAGAAATTAGGGCAGTGCCTGTGGCTCAACGGAGTAGGGCATCGGCCCCATATGCCAGAGGTGGCCAAACCCAGCCCTGGCCAAAAATAAATAAATAAATAAGAAATTACCTGGGCATGCTAAGTATACACCTATAATTCTAGCTACTCAGGAGGATGAGGCTTGAACCCAAGAGTTCAGGGTTACCATGAGCAATGGTGGAACCACTCCACACCAGGTTGGTCACAGAGTGGAACCCTATCTCCAAAAATAAAAACAAAATGAGAGCATTTGGACCAGAATAAAAAATGCCAAACTACCTGTTTAAGAAACAGTTGACTCAACTTAAACTTTATCTAACAAACACAGTGTAACCTAATTATATGTACCCTTACATTAATCTGAAATAAAAAACAGATAAATGAACTTTAAAAAGAATTGGAGAGTATATTAATCAAAATGTTAAAAAGCACAAAGAAATTTAATAGTGATCAAACTTTTCAAATAGGCAGTGAGTCTTCTAATAGCCAAAGTCAACCTCTAAGTAAAGACATTAACATACGTGCCGAGTTTATAGGCCGTGAGACCCAGTTCTGTGCAGGGGAAATGGCCTCACACGCAGCTTTGCAGACCCTCTGACTTCACTGTCTTAGAAAATCTTCTTTTTTTTTTTTTAAGACAGAGTCTCACTTTGTTGCCTCAATAGAGTGCTGTGGCGTCATAGCTCACCTCAACCTCAAACTCTTGGGCTCAAGTAATTCTCCTGCCTCAGACTCCCAAGTAGTTGGGACTACAGATATGAGCCACTGCGCCCGGGCATGTCTTAGAAAATCTTAACTGTGTTCTGTATTCTGTTTTTTTAATTGTCTTCGGTCAGAGAAATGACTTCCCTGGCTCAATATTGCTTTTCTTCATAAATTAAAATAATACAGTAGTCCTGTTAGTCCTTGGTCCCAGCCCTTGGCGTTACACTCACAGCTTCCCGTCCCATTCTCAGTGTTTCTGGCCCCAGAAGTCGGGGAAAACCTGTAACTAATTGGTTTTTCTTTTCCTTTAGGTGCAGTCGATTTCAATCTGAAATCAAACGCTTGAAAATCTCGTCCCCAGTGCGTGTTTGTCAGAACTGTTACTATAACTTACAGCATGAGAGGGGTTCAGAAGACGGGCCTCGAAATTGTTGAAGATGCAGCAGGCTGATTAAAGACCCTGCTCTGTAGGCCTCTTCCCGATTCCCCTGTCACAGTGCGGAAGGCATTGGAAACAATCTCCGTTTACACAGCTCTTCATACCATGCGTCTGAAGCGTTGAATTCAAAGGGATCACTGAATAAAACGGGTGTAGAGTACAGTAAGGGGCAGACGCTATTCAGGTGAACCGCGCAGAAGGCCAGGAGGTGGTTCCCAGGAGCAACATCTCCAATACCCAGCTCTCCCTGACAACGTGGCTGTCTCCAAGAGAAAAATCCTCACTTATTAACTGTCTTTTCTTGCATCTCATTTTTATAGAGCTACTCATCCTTATTTGGAAAAACAACAACCAAAAAAGGCTTTTAGAAAATGGTTGTAAATCTGACTTCTTTGCAAGTAACTATATATATATATATATATTGTAAATAGGTATAAAGGCCTTTTTTTCTAAATAAGGACTTACCTGCCTGTAACATGAAATTTCAAACTAAACCAACTAACTCAATGAACTACTATGGTTTTATCTGCCATCCCTCACCTACCAATTAATTATAAATATGTTTTTTAAAAATCCTCAGAGACATTACCTGTGGTCTTTTTTTTCCTTTCACCCCCAGCCTGTGTGCCTGATGTCGTTTCTTTTGAGCTGCCCACAGTATCTCCACTTCAGCTAGGCTAGTAACCAAAATAACGTGGACCTTCTCTAGAGAGCAGTGTGGGAGACCAGGAGCCCCCAGCGTAAGGTAACCCGGGAGTACGTGGGTGGCTTGGACCTGGCTACGCACCACCTCAGTGTTGTTCTTATGTACCAAGGCCCCTTTTAAATTTGTACGTGGACTGCTGTTGGTCAGAGCAGACCTTGTTAGCATCGCGTAAAGACGGTCAGGTGACCCGTGTAGCGCAGAAAACAGCCCTGCCTCTACTAATGGAAATATATTTGCATGTAACCCCAAATTAGCTTCTCTTGCATAGAACATAATAAGTATGTGTCTTTGGTGACACTGATGTTCTACTATATCTTATTTTCAAAAAAAGGGTTAAATTAAAAAAAGAAGAAAAATGTGTACAGAATTAACATATAAACTTCGTTGTAAAACTGGATCATGTCAGAACTGCTTAAAGTTAACCCTTACCACTTAATGTCATCTACCTGAAAACAGTGAGATTTATACTGTATCAATGTCTATTTTTTTGTTTTTGCTATGAATATAATTACAGTATTTTAATATTTAGTTATTTAATTTGTTCTACTAGTTGGATACAGAACACACAAATCCGGGGGGTTAAAGCTGGAGGGCTAAGGGATAAGTTTAGTTTACAGAAAATAGCTTTGGTGGTGGGATTTTTTAAAATGTGTGTTATGTACAAATATATAATATATATATATATAAAACAAATGAAACAGTTAATCTAGATTTTAACATTTTCAGATACTTAGTGATAATATTATGAACCATTCTAAAAGCTCTGTAATTTGAAAAATGTAGGATCATTAATGGCCCAAGAAGGGAAGGACAGGCCTTCACACCCTCACGGAGGTGTCATACAAAGGACAGTGGCTTTGGCTTTTCCAACTTTTCATCTTTAGGCCCTGGTGAGAGGCACATTATGCACTAAAATGCACATATATGCACATGCATTCAAAAACAGGCGTCTGGTACAATAGTGATCTTGTACCTAACGGGCTGAAACCAGCTTAAGAACAAATTTGTTCTTCCTGATAACTAGGTCTCCAAGAGAAAATGTAAAGGCTGCTTTAGTGCCTTATGCTTACTAAATTTAAATCTTTATTTACCTAGGTTTGAGCCTACAGTCTATTTATGATTACATATCAAAATTGATTAAAACACTTCCATTTCTAAAAGTTCAAATATACTTGTTAATAAAAGGATTATTGGCATTAATACTTTTAACTTGAAGAAAAGCTGTGTTCTGTTTTCCTTTCTGTGTCTTACTCCCCTCCACATCCCTCTTCCCCCATCACCAACTTACTTCAATTCTAATAAATAATGCTGATGTCCAACAGCTGCAGAAATCGTGCTGTCACTACCTGGGGCTCTGCCCCGCCGGGCCCTCTGGATGACTTGTAGCAGTGTTATTCTACACTTTTTAAAAGACGTGTCCTCCTTTTGTCCATGAGCCATGTTCACCCCCTACCCCATGGCAGAGGTGTTTTTAAGACTTGAACATATGAATGTGTGTATGTAGTTAAGTTAAAGGTTATTCCTCTTTGTAATATGAAATTATATGGGATAAACACTTTTAAACTTTCCGACACAACTTCCATAACTAGAAGATGGAAGCCAAAACCCTCATGATAGTATTTCCTCTGGCAGCTGGTGCTGTGGGCAACTGTTTTGTTCAATCAGGTTTGTTTTTTGGGTTTTTTTTTTGTGTGGGGGGGGGTTGTTTTGCTTCTAAAGCAAACATCACAGACTCACTCATAGATACATCCATAAACTAAACGTATGGGTATCTTTCTGTGTTCCGTGTAAATTTATTTACTAACATATTCTCAACATGTGCACCCACCTCTCTGTGGTCTATATTCTTTCTCTCAGAGTACCTCACTGGGCTCCTGCCTGATCTTTGTAGCTTGTCCATCCATCCATCCATCCATCCATTTTTTTCATCCACGTATCCTAACATCTGTGTGTAGCGTGCAACTGTAATGTCATGCTTCTGAAGAAAAGAGCAGCTGCCCATAGCAGCCATCCGTCTGGATAATAGCGAAACACTCTAGATAAGTTATTTTGCACTTTCTTATGTATAAAGTTGGTAGAAACTTATTTTTGCTTTGTATCATTTAAATACATTTTGTTTTGGTAAATGAACTGTGTATAAAATATTTATGCCGTTAAAAACTGTTTTTAGAAAGTATTTTTAATTTCAGCAAGTTCGGTTACTTGTTGCATGACTATTAACACAGCTGACTTTTTGTGTCAGTGCAATGTATATTTTTGTCCTGTTATTAACTTGTAAGCCCTAGTATTGGCCAATTATTTGTACAGCAAAGAAGTAAATTGAAGATACTGGCTAAGACTGGATTGATTGTGGACTTTTGTACTATACTGCAGAATCCAATATCTGTTTCTTGGTGGTTATGTAAAAGGCCTGAAGAATTACTATCTAGTGTGCAATCTGTGAATCTGAATGTTCATTGTATATCTGTCTCTAATGCAAAAAGGTAGAGTAACACAATTACAATACATGATTAAACGCAATAGTCCAGGTACTTAAGTAATTTTTTTTCATTTCAAATAACTACCTACTATTTACCACCCAAAACAAAAAAAAAGTTGTTTTTAAGTCAGTTCTTTAGGGAAGAAAAAAACAAAAACCGAGATTGAATAATTTCCTAAAGTTTGTGTAGTTCTTTTCTAGCTGTGAATATTTCTTTTAGAAGCACCTACTTGAGATTGCAGAGATGGTGGCCTCTAGGGTTCCCGTTCCAATTCCAGCTGAATATTCTAAAACACCAGGCTTCCTACATCCTGAGCTCCCCAGTTGTGCAGGTGACAGTAGGGACAAGTGGCTTCTGAGGGAGATGACCCTCAAATTTGGATGCACCGGGGAGACCTGTCCACTTTGCCTTTGCTCATTTTTCTGAGCCTTATTCCCTCCCATCATGTGAAAAGGAGCATAGTGTGTGTGTGTGTGTGTGTGTGTACATGTGCGCACACACTCACAGTGTCTCCCACTCAACTCCAGTCCCATCAGGACTGCTCCAGCGCCCTGCCGTCCTAGAAGTGCAGCAGCCGCTGGAAACTGCTCTCTCCAGCTCAGCCTTCAGTCTGAGGGCCTGAGAGCACACAGATCCATTTTTATTAGTAGTAGCTTATTTGATTGTTTTTAAACTTACTTGGTTTTAGAATAGCCAACGGAGGGTATAGAAAACACTTTTTAAGTTTATTTAGGCTGTTTTGATTTCAGTTTTCCTCTGTGTACATATAGTAAACTCATTTTAAGCTTGAACAGCAGATCCCCAAATCTGAGAATATTGGGTTTATTGCAGATGCTGCCTCAGTGCAGCTCCACTTTGGGCAGAAGTTAAAGAACTCCAAGAACTTTCAGAACAATAGCCATTTCTCTAAAAGTAAATTAATGGTAAGAGAAAACCCCAGGGCAGTTCTGTTCTCTCCTGTGCTGTGACGCCCTTGAGAAGGATCGCAGTGCAGAAACCCAGAGGCCAAAAGAGCCAGTATGCCAGTGACGTTCAGTAAGTCCCTTTCTGCCATTTGCGTCTCATCCTCTACAGAATTCCATCTCCATGCCTCACTTTAGATCAGCGGTTCTCAACCTGTGGGTCGGAACTGTATTAAAGGGCAGGGCATTAAGAAGGCTTTAGGTGGAAGTGGCCAACACCGGTTCAGTCTCCTTGCTTTATGAGCGCTCCTTCCCCCCACCCACGGCAAGGCTCTTTTTGTCATTTCTTTTGACTTTTGCTGGAGTGGGCACTAAGCCAGACTACCATACTCGGACACGCACGGTGTTTTGAGAGCGCTGACCGGGCGTGAGAGCTGCAGCAGCAGCTGGAGCAGTGTGAGCCTTCAGGAAGCCTCTCCCTCCAGCCTTCTCTTTGTATCAGGTTTCCCATTTTACCACCTACCTGTGAAGAGGGGAGGGTCTAAGGTGTGCAGCTTTAAACTTCTGGTCCCAGGACATTTTGATCCTTAAAAGTTTTCAAAGACCCCAAATTGATTTGGCTTAGTTATTGTATTACAAATTAAAACTGAGTTTTATATACGTATATACAGTATATAGAACTCATTTTAAAATAACAATTGATAAGACCATGATATATTAACAAAGTGCATATTCCTATTAAAAACTTTCCAGGCTGGACACAGTGGCTCACACCAGTCATCCTAGCACTCTGGGAAGCCACGGTGGGAGGATCACTTGAGCTCAGGAGTTTAAGACCAGGCTGAGCAAGAGTAAGACCCCATCTCTGCTAAAAAGTAGAAAAACTAGCTGGGCATGGTGGTGCAAGCCTATAGTCCCAGCTACTGCAGAGGCTGAGGCAGGAGTTGGAGTTGCTGCAAGCTATGATGACGCCTGGTCAACAGGGTGAGACTCTTGTCTAAAAAACAAAAACAAAAAAAAAAAAACTTTCCAAAACCCCCCAAAAATTAGGAAAGTAAAATTGTTTTACAATTTTGCAAATCTTCTGTCTGGCTTAATAGAAGACAGGTGGATTCTCAGCTGCTCCCACAGTCAGCCTGCTGTGATACTCAGCTTTGGTTGAAGCATCTGAAGAAAATCCAGGTATGTACTTGAGAAAAGGAAGAAGAAGAAGATTTGACAGCTTTTTAAAAGTGATAGTTTTAAGTTTAATAGCTTATTTCTTGAAGATTGATTACTAAATCAAATCTGCAGTTACACCAGTGAACTTCTGTACTCTGTCACATGAACCACTGGTCCTTCTGGCACTTACCCCTCCACAACTTTACAGCATCATACGTTGACTCTTTAGAAAATATTTTTTAAATGCCAGTTCAAGCACCAAAGACAAAAAATACACACACTGGTTCCCGGATGTGGCACCATGCCTGCTGCAGTGTGTACAGATCTTCCAAGTACTGATAGGTTGACTACGCAGTATGAGGTCAAAAAACTCGCATCATCATACACATTAAAATACCACCCGCAGTCTCAGGAAACTTTAAGTCATGGTGGCTGATGCAAGATTTCAAAATTTCTGCTTAAAACCTAAAATCCTATCATTGTCAATAAATATAGAGTCTGCTGGTTTCTTTGAAGTGACAGGCTCAATTGTTAATTTCCAAGAACACGTCTGCCACAGGACCACAGTTGTCAGTTGCTCTTCCAGCTGCAACGGTGTCCTAGGAGAAAAGCAGCTAGTTCAGCTCACGGCCACCACACGGAGCTTCTGTCCCCGACAACTGCCCGACTGCAGTGTGCAGGTGGACGCATCTCATGCTGTGATGCACTGCTTACAGGTCAAGATTTACTAAAAGTAATCATTTTTACTCCTTCTCCAAGGGTATTCTTAGACCACACAAGCACTTTATTTTCTGCACCTGATGGCAAAAAGTATGATCCCTATTGCCAGTATTTTGCTGCCACTGTCTTAATTCATACTAAGGTTCCAATAGTTTTTCCCATCCTTGCATTTCACCTCAGTGAAAATATCAGTGCAATGAAAAAGACAAATAACATTTCAGTAGTATGATAAAATTAAACTTGGAGATGCTCTGAAAGTGTCTCAGGACGCCCTAGGCTGTGGAAACCAGACTGGGAGAACCGCTGGTCCAAGGAGAAGGTGCTGAAGGCGACACTCCCTAAACTAACAAGGCACACACCCGCCTCAGACTCTGGGCTGCTAGTAAGGACTTAGAGTAAGTAGCATTATTATTCCAGCCAGGACTCTAAAATTCTAATAAAAATCTGTCAGACCACGTTGTTAGCAATGGGTGCAGTTCTGACAAGCACTGACTCCAGTGAGGAGAGTCAACCTGGGGTCTCGAGTCCTCGTCCTACCACTCACTGTGTGTCTTGGGAACATGATTTCATGTCTCCATGTCTGAGTTTCTTTATATGGAATTTTTTATTATATCTGTCCACAGAGAATTGCTGTGAGGATCAGACCCTGCGATATGTAGAGAAAAGGTAGTGCTTACAAGCATGTTCTCAATACATTATAGTGTGAATCTGGAAATAAAACAGAAAAGGGAGGACACCCTACAGCATCTTCTGAATGCTAAGTGAAGCCAAGGATGGGTAGGCAGGATGTCAGAGCAGGGAGAACTAGAGAAGTCATCACGCTCAAACCCCCACTGAGCCCTAGATGGAAGGACCGTAGTGGTGCTTGGTGTTCCCAAAGCAAGGCTGCTCCTTAAGTAGAATCCACCACCCTGCTGCCAGGCTGACTCCCGGCCAGGGCCCTTTACAAGCAGCTCCTGGTTTGCGTTCTGTCCTTCAGGTGCCCGCAGAGCAGGTGTACTGAGCATGCTGTCCCAACACTACCCATCTGTAACCAAAGCATCAGAACTTCAGCCTTGGCCTTCAGCTGTCATGCAAGCTGCATTTTAGTGCAGAGGGCAGAGTTGTTTAAAAGAAAAACAACTTGTTATGATCCTGCCCTCAAGCACTACTATAAATTTCAAACGAAAACTCTATCCTACAAACACGGTATCTGTTCATAAAAGGAAGCCACTCCTTTAGAAACTGACTCTAGAAAAATAAACCATGGAGCAAAGGTCAACGAGGCGGTCTCTGGTTACGAACTGAGAATCCTTCAGTCTGGCTGAGCTGGCCAGCTCTGCCAAGAGGAAGGAACCGTTCTACTGAAGCAGAGCTGCGCCTGCACCTGGGTTCTAGTTCCTGTCTGCAAATGCAGACGTGTTTCCTTGGAGCAGTTTCTGCGCTCAGCTGTATCTTGAGGGCTACACAAACATGACATAACTACCCTAAGAACTTTCCAACCTATAAACAAGAAGTTTGCCTTCTGCAGGTATCTGTCATTGAATTTTCAGCAAATGTGTTCTATTCTTTACTGTTTCTAAGTCAGAAAAGTTCTCACTAGTTTTAGTTCTACAGTCTCTCTTTTCATATCATCCTGTGATGTCATCGTCTCATCTTCGATCCCTTACCGATTTCACAGTGAGTTACTGTATGATACAAAACCTTCCCATGATATTCTCTTCTATTCCCTGGGTTGTTTCCCGGCAGGGTTCTTCAAACTTCCTTCCCCACCTTCTTGCCCACCTGTTTCTGTTGTTTGAATGGCTTGTCATTGATTTTCCTCTTCCCCCATTTTAATTTTTTTTCATTTTTAATTATGAGTACATAATATTTGCATATATGTATAGGTTACATGTGGTGTTTTGATACAGCCATATAATGTGTAATAACCAAATCAGGTTAAAATTGGGGTATCCCTCCCCTCGGGCCATTTGTCATTCCTTTGCATTAGGAACGCTCCAATTCCACTTTTTCAGTAAACTATGCCCTAACTTGCTGTTAGTTATAATCATTTTGTTGTGCTATCAAATATTGTTCGGTCTATCTAACTGTATTTTTGCATTAACCATTCCCACTTTATCCCCTACCCTTCCTCTGGAAACCACCATTCCAGTCTCTATCTCCATGAGATCAACTGTTTGAATGGTTAGCTCCCACATAGGAGTGAGAACATGTGATACTTGTCTTTCTGCGTCTTATTTCACTTAAACATAATGCTCTCCAGTTCTACCCCAGTTGTTTGCTGCAGATGGCAAAGTTTCATTCTTTGTTATGGCTGTGTCTACGTGCCATATTATAATGACTCTTTTAAATGTGGATACTCCTGCGAAGACTTTATATTTGCTGTGATACACTGAATGGAATTCTCCTTCACACCGTCCCCACCCTTACTGTGAGGACAGGATGCTGTGGCTCTACCCACCTGGCTTTGCCTCTCACAGTTGACTCTGTTAAAGCAGCGACAGGGAGCCTGCTGCCTTGCTGGAGGGTCCCACCCCCACCTCTTTGCCCCAGACTCACTGCTTCCAAAATCGGGACCGTGCCCTGGCCGTGCCCTCTGCCTGCAAACATCCCAGCCCCTCATTCCAGAGGGGGTCCTGCCCCAGCCCCTGGAAAAAGGAATGTTACATGAAGAACCCAAAAAGAATCTGGACAAGTCTTTTGGGGTTTAGATCACACTCTTTTTATCCAATCACATTTGTACACAGTTATCAATCACGTCTATCCAATGAAGCCTCCATAAAAGGCCCAACAGGACAGGGCCCAGAGAGCGTCCGTTTAGCCGGACACCAGGAAGCTCCTGGGGACAGCACAGAAGCTCTGAGCCCTTTCTCACAGGCCTCGCCCTATGCATCTCTTCATCTGTATCCTTTGTCTTTTATAATAAATTAGTAAAGGTCCCTGAGTCTGTGAGCCACTCCAGCAAATTAATAAAACCCAAACATGAGGTCATCGTAACCCCAACTTGAAACCCAGTCAGTCAGAAATTCCACAGGCCGGGACTTGCAACTGGCATCTGAAGAGGAGCTAGTTTTAGGGACTGAGCCCCACCTGTGGCCTCTGATACTACCCCCAGGTAGTGTCGGAACTGAAGTGGTGTCTGCTCCAGAACCAACTGCTCATTTCGTGGTGGGGAGAGATCCACCCCCCTACATTTGGTCACAGACATCTGTGTTTATGATTTTTGCACTGAGTTACAGAAGAGGGGAAAAAACAATCCGGGTTTTTCCTAGTGGTATCAGAGAGCGGGACTGCTGGATAATGAGATGACTCCGTGTTTTACGTTCCAGAGGTGCCGTCACACTGTTTTCCAAAACCCCTGCATCCCTTTACTTTCCCACCAGCAAAGAGTTCGTGTTCTCAGGAACAGCACCAACCAGCCACACTCCCTCTTTGTGTCACCTTCAAATTCTCGTTGGAAGCAGCTTTAATTAGGGCGCAGGCCACTTTCCAGTATATCTGGTAGGGACAGTACCTGTTAAGGAAGCAGGGGACAGTGACAAGCTGTCCCAGCAGCTCTGATGCACCGAAGTCTGGGCCTCCCCACCACCTCTCCTCATTCCTGCCCCAGCTGCAGCCAAGGTCAGGGGCCTTCCTGAGTAGACCATAACCAAAGCGCCTTCTACAATGTCTCCCCAGCTCGGCTGCAATTTCTTTTAAGGGCAGGGGGAATTATTTCAGGTACTAAGATGATGTCTTGTTCCAATGCGGTTCCACAGTCACACTGAGTGAACACGCTAACCATTGTTTACTGGAGGACTGAGGTCCTGGGGGTTAGCAGGAATCAATCATCTTAGCAGTGTATGTTATAATTTAAAGAATCACCTTTTCAGGGGGCCAATAAATGCTACCTTTTGTGAAAAGGATGGACACCCAACAGTTAGCAGGAAGTTTCTGCCTTGTTGGGAGCTAGAGCCATGGGGTAAGAGTGAGCTTCCTCACTTCAGGGAGGCTCTTACTGAAGAACTCCCATGAAGTTTTTTTGGCCCTGGTTATATTTTTTAATATTAGTGTATGTGCTTGGTCACTGCCCCTCCTCAGCTGAGGTTATCATAGACTAGGAGCTGTCCCTTCTCTTTCTGCTATAAAACAGAATTGTCAAGGTGGGACTTCCAGTGATGGTTGAGTAGAGGGTGGCAAATCTAAAAAGCATCTATAAAGCTGCTGATCTTTCAGCACTCTGGCCATGGGACAAGGACATACAGCAACGTGGAAAGCATTTATGCCTGGAAAACTGGGGCATGCAGGAGTTAGTGGGGACTGGCCTCGGCTGCTCTGCTCCCCCCTCCCCGCCCCCACCTGCCGCTGGTTCCTAGGTGTGGAGCTGTCCCAGGGCAAGACAGACGGAGAGAACTCCAGAGGTCAAAGGGGACTCACTCAGTTTGAAACAGTAGACAATGTTTTATTTTGAATGAATGAATGAAGGTTTCTTCTCCCATGAGAAAATGGCACAAAAAAGTCAAAATGTGATTTGTTTCAGTTTTATTTTCCTATCTCAGTTTTGGTAAGAGTCAGAGCACGGAATACACACCGTGAACCATCACCCACACACAGTCTATAGTAACCATCCCCACTTTTCCTTTGGTGAACAAGGTGTCTCTATCTTTGCTCTAAACAAAGTGCAAATGGAGAGATACCATGAATGAAAAAAGAGCATGTGTGTGGTCCTCTTCTTCACCAAGAGTAAATGTGCGCCCAACACCACGGGGAAAGCAGGGGGCTGTCCCAGTCCCACAGGCCAGGAGGTCAGTGCTTTCAGGGAGCCTCCCAAACCAGTCCGTTTGGAACAATCAGTCCCTGCTGGGAAAGAAAAGCCTGGGATTTCATTTTTCACCACCACGCTGCTAACTGGGATTTAAGCCCTCTCAGTGCAAATATAAAAATGATCAAAGTCAGGGTTATATGGCTGGCTATCTTTTGCTAAAATATATTCTATTTTAATATACATGCTATAAAAAGGTACGCCAAAAAGGTCAATTTTAGAGCTCTGTTAAAATTAAGAATTTATTTTTTTACATCTAGAGTAATGTATACCCACCTCTAAAAGTGTATTTGAGAAAACCTGTTACGGTGACCCCAATATCTTGTTTTTAATAATATTGATTTTGTAATACACGTCTTCAGTAGTGCTCTCTTATAATTCTGGATCTCATTGCCTCACCAATTACTCGGAATAAGAACGTAGAGGGATCCGTGAATCTCCACGGAGTTCTTCCTTGTGCAGACCGCCAAGGTTTTAATGTTAAGTTCCTATCACAAAATTTTCATTTAATTTTTTTAAACTCTGCTATCCTAAATTATTTTATGATCCAAATTCGAAGCTGTCCATGTGCAAATAAAAACTGTAAGGTGTTGAAAATTCACTTGTAGGCAGCCCGATTTCAGGGTGCTTATCCCCTCCTAGAATAACACTTCCGGGGCTGATGCTGGACTTTTAGGGAAGGGTGTGAAACTCGCTGAGCCCGTCCCAGGAGATGAGCCAGCCAAATGCACGCCAGCCCAGGAAATGAGACCCTGGGTGCCAAGCGCACCCATGTCTGCTCTGGCCACGTAGCACACAGGCCGAGGCCAAGGGGGGAACCCACCTGCGGACCAGGGGGCCCTGCAGCCTTTTGTTTTAGGTGTCATAGCCGGACGGAAGCATAAAATAACTGAAATTTGTTGCTGATTTAAACAAAAATATTTACTCTTTTCATTAGCAAAATACTCTTTATAATAGAGCTATATTTCTCCCTCTGAACATTTAACCAGAAGCACTGGACAGTGTGATGTGGATGTGGCCGTGGAGGTCGCGTGGTGGCAGCAGCAGCAGCTCATACGTCCACTGATGAGAAATTTCCTCTCGTCTGGTGACAGTGTCTAGTCCACCAAAGGAAAGGTTTGGCATTTGTGTGCTTTTTTTTTTCTCGGTAGGAATCACTTCTGCTTGATTTCTATTCTTAGAAGAAAAAAATCTTCAGCTGATGTCCTCACATTTGTGACATGATGCAAAAAAGCAATTAGGACACAGATGAGCTGGCAGCTGGTCTCCAGGCGGGTCTTCCTTCTTGCTCAGTGAGTCCCCAGGGCGCTGCCCCAGGACCAGAGGGGAGGCAGCAGGGACAAGGGCAGGACTCTCTTGGTCCAGCATCCCCCACTGTGCTTTAGCCACCCCCCTCCACTCGCTCCCCCATCTGTGCAGAACTTCCGAAGCTGGTTTGGGGAGAACAAGGAAAGGAGACCAGGCCACATGTCCCTGTCCAGGCTGCCTCCTGGGCTCCTGTCCTCTGTGGAGATCCCAGCAGGACTTGTCCACAGTAGACTGCATGGCAGAACTCTGTTTCTCCTGACGAGTTTTGCGAGGTTGTGTTTTTTTCACACAGTTTTATCAGAAGTAGAATTTGATCCCTGCTCTGTCTAACAAACCAATAGTGGCAGAAATTTCAAGTTCCCTCTCCTGATTTTTTTTCTTTTCCTCTGTACCCTGAGGACAATATCTCCTATACTTTGAACCTACCTAAAACAGAATGTTTTTCCCTGGCAAATGATTACTGCTTTGAAAAGTGGACAGTCTTTTTTTTTTTGTTTTTTTGATCTGGCTAAGCCCTTTAGAAAATACTTCAGATAATGTGAGGAGGAAGTTCAGGAGAACCCACTTCCTGCTGTGCCTTGCATAAAACATTTTGCTAAAATTAAGAGCCTGCTCCAAGTACAAAAGTAAATATTTGTGCAAAAGGGCACACTGCCAGGTGCAATTTTAAGACATCCTCAACTTATTCATTTTATAGGGCTTGACTCTTTAAAACACAAGTCTTTTAAATCACGAAATCTAGCAATTAAGAGGAAGGAAGTTCACATCAGAAAATACACTTTAGAAAAAGTACAAGATATTCTGCTGGCGATTTGCTACTTATCTCATAACTTAGATCAAGTAAGTGTGTGTTAAATATTCACAGTAATTTCAGAGAGAAACATTCATGTCTGTAAAAATTTCAATCTATTACATTTGCAACTGTTTTTCTGGACAATCACAAACTGTCATCCATCAGGGCTTTCCTGCAGGGCTCCCGCGTGGCAGCTCTTCCCTCTCGAGATCCAGTCACACCTTCAAGGTGGGCTGGAGGATCCCTTTCTCAATCAGGTGAGTCTTCAGGGTTCTATATATATTCAACTGCTGTTCTGGCTGGAGCACCAACAGCTGCTGCAGCACTTTGCTGGGATTCGGACCCCTGATGACAAGGCAGAGAAGACAAAGTTCATGCTGTCTGAACGGAGCTGAACGAGGTCTACCTCCCAACTTACAGTAAACCATTCCTTTAAGCGTGGAGTACCAATCTTAGAAAATTGAAACAGCTATTAATAAGAGCTTATTTTAATATCCAATGTGGTGTCAAGGGTGTTGGGAGGACTACCACAGCCATATGCAAATCTATCCGCCTCCTCCTCCTAAGACAAAGATGCAAAGGACATGGCTAGCCCCACCCCCAGAAGTTCTAACAAGACCCTAACCAGACAGGCAGCTGTGGACACAGGGCACAGGTGGGGAGACACAGGGCGCAGGTGGGGAGACACAGGGCACAGGTGGAGAGACGCAGGGCGCAGGTGGAGAGATGCAGGGAGCAGGTGCAGAGACACAGGGCGCGGGTGGGGAGACACAGAGCAGGTGGGGAGACGCAGGGCGCAGGTGGGGAGACGCAGGGCGCAGGTGGGGAGACGTAGGGAGCAGGTGGGAAGATGCAGGGAGCAGGTGAGGAGACGCAGGGAGCAGGTGGGGAGACACAGGGCGCGGGTGGGGAGATGCAGGGCGCGGGTGGGGAGACGCAGGGCGCAGGTGCAGAGACACAGGACGCGGGTATGGCGATCAGGCAGGTGAAGAGCAGGAAGGTGTGGAGAGCAGGCACAAACACAAAACACAAGAACACCACAAGGGGGTTCAGGAGGTACAGACCAAGCACTACACAAATTCTCAACAGGGCCACCTGACTTAAAGGTGAGGATCAATACCAAGTCCTGAGATTAGATGAGACACACAAAGCATTCCATAAGGACAAACCGGAAAGAGGGCATGAAAACACAATTTAAATTTTTAGCTTCAAAGGAACTTCAGATGATGGAAGGTACTTTGTTGAAGAAACATCCCCAGGAAACTATGAATGTTCCAGAAACAAAACACAAGGAACAAGTCCACTGAGCTGCTCTTTGCCTTTGTTCACAGACAGTCTTAGGACCAGGCACAGAGTCTCAGCCTGGCAAGTGGGAAGACTTAGCACTTCGGGAGGCTGAAGGTAGAAGGATTGCTTCAGGTCAGGAGTTTAATACCAGCCTGAGCAACATAGTGAGACACCATCTCTACAAAAAAACAGAAAACTCAGCCAGGTGTGGTAGTGCACACCTATAGTCCCAGCTCCTGGGGAGGCTGACACAAGAGGATCACTAGAGCCCAAGAGTTTGAGGTTGCTGTGAGCTGTGATGATGCCACTGCACTCTAGCCTGGGCAACAGAGTAAGATCCTATGAAGGAAGGGAGGGAGGAAAGGAGGAAGAGAAGGAGGTCAGTCTTAGCTGAACCCCAATACAGAAAGCAAATCAAAGCAGCTCTGCTTTAAAGTCCAACAGGTTGAAGCAAGATGTGATATGTGGGGACTGGCACAGAATTCTGACAAAGATATTCTCATGGGTAAAGAAATTTATGATTTACAATAGACCATTCAAATATAATTATAGGAAATAGAAATCCCAGCAATAAAGAAATACCTACTGTATAGTGGTATCCCAGTGAGGATGAGCAGAGGGACTATTTACTCTGCAAATCTGGGACTTAAAATTTTGCACAAGAGCCCTGATTAGCCTTCCCATGGTCACTGCAGTGCCTGTGGCTCCTCTGCCATGAACTGCTGCCCATATGCCTCGCACACTCAAGTCAAGACAGAGTTAGTTTCATTACATTTTTGAAAAAGACTCAGCAACTGCATCGCATGAGCCCAGAGTAGGGGCCCACCAGAAGAGGAGGCTACGTCAGCAAGTTCAGTTAAATGCAAAATCCTGTCAGCAGGTGCTCCCAGCAAGCAGCATCCTGGCACTGTCTCTGTATTTCTAACAGTCTAAGTGTTCGCTTTCAAAAGGGGGGAACAACATCGTCCCTCTACTGAGAGAATAGCAAATTTAAAAAAAGACAGAGTATGAGTTAATGCCCTAAGAAGCTGTCATCTTCTGAAAATGAAGTTCTAAAGATTTAACAAATAATTACTAATGCCACCCCCAAATTTATATGTATTACTTATACATATAAATAAAATTCTAACACATTAAATACCCCAAATAAAAAGATTATCAATGAGTTATAAAAAAAGAAATCCGCTCCAAACTTCTAAAAAGAGAAATACACCAAATATAAAGATAAATAAATACTAAAAATAAAAGGAATGACAAAGAAATTACTATGTAAGCAAACTAAAATAAGCTGATGTAGCTCTCCTAGTATCAAAAAAAGTCGGCTTTCAGGCAAGCAATAAAGATGGACATTCTATAATGACAAAAGGGTCAATTCAACAAAGAGATACGACAATCCTAAATGTGTAAAGACCTGATGCAACCCAAAGTATATAAAGCAAAAATTGATAGAATTAGAAATAAAAATAGATACATGACAGGGGACCTGAGCAATGACCAGGGACTGGAGGGCTTATGTTCTCGCCTTCCTAACACTGTCCACAGTCGTAAGTTAAATCTCCTCTTGTTTCAAATCCAATACCTTCTCCCACTAAGGACCATGACATATACTCCCATTTTTTGTGAGTTGTTCAAACATATAAAACAATTACAGTTTCACCATACTCCTCAGGGGGATAACTCCAGGGCCACTATTCCTTTTAATATTATAGATTACCACTGATAGGAAAAGTTAACTTATCCAAACTCATGTCAATAGAAGTGAGAACTCAAAGAAATCATCTAAAAAACTTGTTGATGTCCAAGTACCTTATGAAACTTGTGATGTACACGTGCACGAAAGTTGCCATCAAATACTGACAGTCGAATCTGTCCATTATCCCACCATGTCCAGGAATGGTGTTTGCAAAATCCTTTAGGAACCAACAAATATATTAGCAAATTTTCAAAAAAAATCACCTGTTATAAAATTTCTCTCTACAAGTGTTTCCTTAGAATCAGAGACTCTAGAAGGAAAATAAATACAGTAGAACCTCTGTGCATTGACCACCCAAGGGGAACTAAAACGAGTCACCAACATAAGGCACTAGGCCTACTCTGCTGATAACGACATGTGGTGTGTGTCTAGTCTATAGAACAGATCAACTTAAAGAGGTGGTCAACGTAGGGAGGTGGTCAACTATGGATGTTCCATTACACTTTACTACTGGATTGTTTTCACTAAATACACACTTACTAGAACCTATCCAACAGATTAAAAATGTACTTTCTGAATACATGCTCATTCTGACATAATTTCTGAATTGACCCATACCCAAATACTAAACATTAATTAAATCTAGCACTGAATGTTTTTAGTTAACAAAATATTTTCCAAATAAAAATTCTATCAGCTATTACTAATCTAACTTTGTATGGCCTATCCTTTCATTTAATCAGATGTTATTTGGGTAGCTATGGATATTTTAGTGTGGCTGACAGATGCACAAGTGATTCTAACTCATGTTTACCCTAACAGTTCTTACTTTTTAATAAACACTTTACTAATATGATACACTTTTTTTAAACTGTTGGAATAAAAAGGAAATCACATAGCTCGCTCACTTGGGCCATGTTAGTCCATTAAGTGGCCCAACTGAGGACTGAGGTAGTGAGCCGTGGGAATCAACCTTGGGCAGACATATTCACATTCTGAGTGCCCAGGAAATGAACAGGACTAATTGTTCTTCTAGTTCACTCGGGCAACTTAAAAACACCTACAATGCAATAGCAATCGCTTCTTCATTTCAGACATGAAAAAACAAAACCTCAGCATTCACCAAGAAGCCCTGGATTGTCCCTGAGACCATTACATGAAAGCCATTCTAAATATGACATTTCTGTTTAAAATGGTTATTGAAAAATTCTTTGGTTGGTTTTTGCCAGCCACGTCCTTCCTTCTCTTCTCCCCTAACCAGAGCACACAGGAGCCTGTAACCCCACTCTGTTGCCAGCTGTCTTTAGGAGATAGGGGTCCTGCCGCTGCGTGGCTCTCTGTGGATGTGCACTCCCCTTCGTGGGCAGTGAGCCCCCAGGCACAGGGCCTGCATCCCATGTGTCTAGTGCCCCTCCCTCACACAGCGCCTTTCCACGGCAGGAGCCCCCTGAGCTCATTCATGACCTGTAGGGCCCTGCAAGGTGCCCAGCAGCCCCAGCCTCGTCCCCTCTCCGCCACCTCTGGCTCCTTCCACAGGCTTAGGCCACCTCTTCTGCACTCAGGAGCTCTCCTTAGATTTCTCCGCAGGATGCATTCTCCTCTTCTCAACTCTCTGCTCAGATGACACCTCCTCAGAGAGGCCTGCCCCACCTCCCCACGTCCAGTAGCCTCTCTACTGGCAACACTCCAGCTCAACTCAGCCCTGTGAAGGAGGCTAAGATGCAACGCCAAGATAACGTGTCACTTTAGGATGATCTCACTTTTAAAACAGAATAATTTTGTATTCCTGGAACAAGGATCAGCAAACTACATTCTATAAACCAAATCCAGCCCACAGCTATTTTTGTAAATAAAGTCTTATGAAACCTAGCCAAGGTGAGGTACAGAGGCTCACACCTGCAATCCTTGTACTCTGGGTGGCTGAGGTGGAGTTGAGGTCAGGAGTTCCAGGCTGTCCTGAGAAAGACCCCGCCCCTCCATCCCTACTAAAAATAGAAAAACTAGCCAGGTATGATGGGAGGCGCCTGTAGTCCCAGCTACTCTGGAAGCTAAGGCAGGAGGGTCACTTGAACCCATGAGGTTGCTGTGAGCTAGGCTGAGACCCTGGCACTCTAGCCTGAGTGACAGAGTGAGACTCTGTCTCAAAAAAAAAAAAAGGGAAGAAAGAAAGAAAGCCAGCAAGGCCTCTTCTCTGACATCTTCTCTCTAGGTGAGGGGGTTTCACTTGAGCAGCAGACTTCAGAGTTGAAGCTGTGGTCTGGAAATCCTAATATTTATCATTTGCCCTTTACGGAAAGGGCCTGATGACTCCTGGGCCAGCAGAGTGAACAGTTAGTTTCAAATCCAAAGGCTCTACTGCCTGTCCCTTCCAGAAAGACTGTGGCCAACTGGGCGCAGTGGCTCATGCCTGTAATCCCAGCACTCTGGGGAGCCAAGGCAGGCAGATTGCTTAAGCTCAGGAGTTCAAGACCAGCCTGAGCAAGTATGAGACCTTGTCTCTACTAAAAAAAAAAAAAAAAAAAAAAATAGAAAAACTAGCCCAGCGTTGTGGCAGGCACCTGTAGTCCCAGCTACTCAGGAGGCTGAAGCAAGAGGATCGCTTAAGCCCAAGAGTTTGAGGTTGCTGGGAGCTATGACACCACGGCACTCTACCCAGGGCAACAGAGTGAGACTCTCTCTCTCTCAAAAAAAAAATGTAGTAAATTAAATTAAAAAAAAAAAAATTAATTAAAAAAATTTAAAAATTTGAAAAAAAAAGGAAGAAAATTAAATTAAAAATAAATAAATTCTTTAAAAAAATGAAAAAGTTAGAAACACTATGGCCAAATAATAAACATCAGACAATTCATGGCTGGATTCTTAGAATGAGCGCTTGAAAGCTGGAGATTCTCTGTCCATCCCAACAGTAAGGGCCATCTGTATAAAAGAGACTGACACAACACTGAAATGTACGAACGTGGCATGACCAAAACCTGACAAGAAAGAACACACTGGCTTGGCTCCTATGGCTCAATCAGCTAAGGCGCCAGCCACGTACACCTAAGGTGGCGGGTTCGAATCCCCAGCCCGGGCCAGCCAAACAACAATGTTGGCTGCAACCAAAAAATGGCTGGGCATTGTGGTGGGCACCTGTGGTCCCAGCTACTTGGGAGGCAGAGGCAGGAGACTCGCATGAGCCCAGGAGTTGGAGGTTGCTATGCGCTGTGATGCCATGGCACTCTACCCAGAGAGATAGCTTGAGGCTCCGTCTCAAAAAAAAAAAAAAAAAAAAAGGAAAGAGCACACTCAGGTCCAGCAGGCAGTGCTGTCCAGAGGCTGAGAAGTTTCTGCCCAGGGGCTTCATGCAGACCAAGAATGAACTCAACTCCAGCTAGGTTATAGTCTTTAACAACGTAACAAAGAAGCTAAACACACACCTTGATTTTGAAAGCTCTTTTGAATCCACTGGCAAAGAAGCCTCCAAACGGGCCGATTAAAGATGCGAATGTTGAAAGCGCAATGCTGTGTATCTGGAAGGGATACAAGCTCACTGTTTCCTAAAGAGGAGGAAGAAGGGGAGGGTGAGGCCAACATCATTAAAATTACATTTGAGCACGCCACCAAATGTAAGAACCATGATATCAAGTACATATACAAGAAGTACATAGCACATTCTTGCTAATTCCACAGACTTTAAGAATCGTGGCGAGAAGCACACAGCAAGCTTTCTGCATTGTCCTCTACTTAGCCAGCACCCTCCACTCCCCCTGCGGGGACACGGAAGGCACCGGGAAATCGCGCAGAGGGCCGGCTACCTTCTAGTTTGTCCAGGAGCTTCTGCAACTCAATTGAAGGCTTACTAAGAATCAGTTAATTTCTTAATTTGGTTGCTTTTGTTTGACCAGCAATACCTTGTTTTTGTAATTATGTAACTTATTTAATATTATACTATATTTCATTTTAATTTTATATGACTAAATAAGGCTTTTTCTCTTGACACCAGGTGAATGCTGTGGAAACACATAACAATAAGTGGCTTAAAGATGCCAGAATGGGCTTCGGTGAGACCATTATAATAAAGGTTTGGGGAGAAGAGCATAAAAATTGAGAGGGGCCAGGCATGGTGGATCATGCTTGTAATCCTAGCACTCTGGGAGGCCAAGGCAGATGGATTGCTTGAGCTCAGGAGTTCCAGACCAAACTGAGCAAGCGTAAGACCCTGTTTCTACCAAAAATAGAAAAACTAGCTGGGCATTGTGGCAGCTGTCTTGGAGTCCCAGCTGCTCGGGAGGTTGAGGCATGAGGATTGATCAAGCCCAAGAGTTTGAGGTTGCTGTGAGCTATGACACCATGGCACTCCACCCAGGGTGACAGAGTCAGACTCCGGCTCAAAAAAAAAAAATTGAGAGAAATCCTGTAGTCAGATTATTTTGGAAATCCATAGTCCTTGCTCCTTTTAAAATAACCTAAAACTATAAATTATAAACAGTTGCATAATAAATGTGGTTCAAAAAAGATGTTTGAGAACACCAATATTTGCACCTGTTCTCAAAGCAACACCTTTACTCCTAAAGTTGGCAGCATCAAAAGGTTTATAGCTTGGACACTGAAAAAAATCCCCCTTGGAATCTACTTGTTGAGCACTCAAGGCCAGAAATAGTTTGTTGATTAATCTGCTTCTCAAAAATTGTGGATTTCAGTTAAAAATAAAATGTTTCAGCTATAAACACATGCCTGTGTGTGTGTGCACAGAAGTACACACACGTGACAGTTTGATTCCCCACTTTAACCAACCACCCAGCAATTCTGATGACACAGATCAAGAAGATTCTACTGGGGGGCAGGTCAACAATCTGCTTTAGTGAAAGATCTCACAGATACCTTTAAATGGTCACAATGTCCCTTTGGAAGGACAATTAAATGTTAAAACCAGCAGCTTTCTGTATTCATAAGTGTCCTCTAAAAATCAAGGGCTTTTTTTGAACTGGTGAATTTTAATTAAGTTACGCATACCAGTAACATGTGAAATTCATTCTAATCCACTTGCTTTGTAAAAACCTACAAAATATTGAAAAAAAAATGCTTTCAAAACCAATAGAAAATAAATTATCATCAGTTTTTAAGTCATTAGGCAAATAAATTCCTAGGGTACAACTCATTTCAGGTTCAAAACGGAGAAATCCCCAGGGGACGGAATACAATACTGATGATAAACACTTCTGTGTCAAACAGTTAAAGATTTTACGGAAAGTCAGTTACATCTGAATCCCACTTTCCTTTCATTTATTTTTTTAATCCCCCTTTTAAAGAAACTTATCTTCAAAGTGGAAGATCCCTAACCTTGAACTGTTACTCTTACCCGTCTCAACACTGCCTTTAGAAAGGGTGGAAGTGGGTAACTCTGAAGCTGGAAAAGCTCGGACGGTTCACATTCTGTGACAAAGGAGTTCACATCGCTCCGGTATTCCACTGGGCAGACAAAGTACTGGTATTTGGACAACACGTAGGCAGCCTGAATAACAAAGCAAATACACATATTTTAAGTTATGTGTCAGAAAGGCCAGAGACAGAATGCCAGAATTGCTTTGTGGTTACATTCTGCTATGTATTTTTAAAGTTAGATGGTCAGAATTATCCCAGCAAAAGACTGAAAGACCTTTAGAAAAATCAAAAAGGTTTTGAAATCAATGAGATTTCAACCTCGGCATGACCACAATCATGAAGATACGAGAGAGTAAACGATTTGAGTTTTTGCAAACAAGCTTGTGTTACTTTCATCAGTTAATTAACCAGTGATTCAAAATTGCTGAGAAAATAGTATAAAATAGTAAAGGTTAAAAAAAAAATACCTTTATTCCTAGCCATTCCTGAAAACTTTGCCTAACTTATTCTTTCTTTGGCCACATGACTACGGTTTTTAAAACTAGCTATTTTCTGCCAGGAGAGTAAACAATGCATAAAATAAAATATCCTGTTATAAATTTAATTTGCAAGACAACAGTTTATTCTCTTTTTCTTCTCTCTTGTAGCCATTAAGAATGGTTATCAAAAATTCAAATATCATTCTAGAATAAACTGATTTGGCTTTCAAATAATCAGTTCCCTCCAAACCATTTACTCAAAAATACAGATAATTTCCCTCCTCCTTATTTGTCATACATTACATTCTTTTTTCTTTTTGGAGACAGAGCCTCACTTTGTCGCCCTTAGTAGAGTGCTGTGGTGTCATAGCTCACAGCAACCTCTAACTCTTGGGTTCAAGCGATCCTCTTGCCTTAGCCTCCTGAGTAGCTGGGACTTCAGGCACCTACTACAACACCTGGCTATTTTTAGAGACAAGGTCTTTCTCTGGCTCAGGCTGGTCTTGAACCTGTGAGCTCAGGCAATCCACCAGCCTCAGCCTCCCAGAGTGCTAGGATTACAGGCATGAGCCACCACGCCCAGCCAGCATTACATTCCTATATGGTAGCCCTTTATTTTTTTGCTATAGTATGGCTATTCTTGTAGTATTTCTATATTAATCTTTAATAATACCAAATTCTTACAGTATCATTTAGTTTAATAGTTTTTTAATTATCCTTATTTTGTAATGTAAAAACAGCAGACAGGGCTGGATCCCTTTTCATTCCATTTATCAATATTGTCTCACTGATATCCTAGACAAAAATTCTGGAGTAATTTTATCAAATTTTATAGGGATTTTCATTGAGAATGATCTAGACTTACAAATTAAATGAAGGAATCATCGTGGTTTCCCACCTAGGATCATGGCATAGTTCCATTTATTTGTATATCTGCTCTCTCTCAAAGGTTTATGTTGTTACTAGTCTACAGTTGAGTAAAGAACATAACTAACACTGTCTGAGGCTAGTTAAGCTCTGTAACAGTAATTTCTTTGTGTATTTATCTTATATTCAGCCATTTTACTGTACCCTTATTGATTCTAACTAGGCAATTTTTAATAAAAAGCTAAATTCCACAACTGTAAACTAATTTTTAAAACAAGAACAGTATCAATTATTCATGACTAAAAGTAAACATTAATTATTTAAAATTAACAGACTCTGCTGCAAGGTGGACTCACAGCACCTTCAACATCATTCGTGTTTTCTGCTGTGACTCAGAGCCACCAACTGCCCAGTACCTGCGTCCCCCACAAGGCAGAACAGCTGCTAGAAAATACTGAAACACAACAGCACCACAGTGGGTCCCCAGCCTGGCTGTACATTAGAATTACCTGGAGGAGTTAACTGCCCTGGGGGAAGACTAAAGCAGGGAGCTTTGGTTGAAGCTCCCTATGTGATTCTATGTGCAGCCAGGCTAAGAGCCACTGAGTTACAGAACAGGTCCTGTTTAGTTGGTCTCAACAGATACATTAGCAAGTTGTGGTTTAATTTCTTCAGGTTTACAGTAGATTAATAAACTTGGCATCATTTTTCAAAGTAAACATAAGATAAAAATCCTAGTGAAACTCACAGTGAATCCAAACACGACTGTGGAAAAGAAACCACCGATGAATCCTTCCCAGGTCTTTTTAGGAGACAGCTAAAAGAAGGGCAGATAAAATGGAAGCCGTTACTGCATCACAAACCCAGAGCAGTGCCACTCTCTCCAGGGGGTTCCTGCGATGCCGCCTTGTACACGGCTCCGCTTTCTTCTTACACTGTAGTTCAGAACCCTTTCCCCTTCATTCTGTGATCCCAATTTGCTTGTGTGAATCTCTCTAGTGATTTAAATACACGACAAGCGCTCAGACTCTGGATGGGCCGTGGAGATGTGCTTGATCCTCTTAAATAGCCTCAATTCACTTTTTTTCTTTCAGAGGACTATAAAGTCTATACTGAAATAATCGCCCATGACCTTTCTGCTTATATAACATCCCGTAATACTTGGTGTAGTTCTTGGAACAAGGATGGGATATGTACATTCCAAGTACATGTGACCAGGAACGACCTGCTATTGACCAGAAACAGAAGGCGCACAGCAGCACAGGCTTCCCCGCGCTCCTCGTGTGCCGTACACACGCCACAATGTCTTTCTGAAGTGGCAAAACAGTCCACAGCCCCCAAATACTATATTTGCTCCTAAAGTATTCACATATCCGTTTCTCTCCTTTTTCACACTCCATTTTCAGAAAGAAAGGGATGCACTGTGCTTGTAAGAATCGATACTGTTTATTTCAGAGTCAGGCTATTGTGTCCCAGTCAATGGGGCATTTCGGGAGAAGAATATGGGATCTGGAACTCTGTGGGCAGGGCCCGGGGGGGAGGGGGGCAAAGTGTCAGGAGTGGATGGTGCTAATTGCCCAGAGGTGCCATGTGAGGGAAGGATGACCATGTAAATGGGATTTGGTCATCTCATCATTGAGGACAGAAGCCAAATATAGGAGTGAAGTTCCTGAAAACAGAAATGGTTTACTAAGCTGCTAAGCCACAGAGTTCTTTATACACTTTTTGTCCTTATGATCATTAAAGTCCCAAATGAAATGGTTGGCAGAAATGGTTTTTTTTTTGGAGACAGAGCCTCAAGCTATCCCCTGGGTAGAGTGCCATGGCATCACAGCTCATAGCAACCCCCAACTCCTGGGCTCAAGCGAGTCTCCTGTCTCAGCCTCCCAAGTAGCTGGGACTACAGGCGCCCGCCACAACGCCCGGCCATTTTTTTTTTTTTTGGTTGCAGCCGTCATTGTTGTTTGGTGGGCCAGGCTGGGGGTTCGAACCCGCCACCTTAGGTGTACGTGGCTGGCGCCTTAGCCGCTTGAGCCACAAGCGCCGAGCCCAGAAATGGTTTCTTGACAAATCTGATAACAATTTGGCCACAGAGAACGGACCATCTCCTTGGATAATTTGGTATTATGGTCATGAAGTTAAGGGTGGCTCAGATTCAAAGTGCCTGTTATTATTTCAAAGATAACTTACCGAATTAAACTGATTCATCTCACACTGATTTAGGAGTTACGTGTTCAATTATCTTAAGGTCTATCCTGCAACTCATCTGGCCTGGTAGATTCACCAGAAAGTTCTGCTCAGATCAGGTGTTGAGACTTCCCTAGAACTGTAGCAGCCTTTCTGAAGGCTTCCGAAGCCAAAAACTTCTCAGCCTGTACAGAACTCTTGAATACTTAACTGCTTGCTTCAGAGCAACGTTAGAGATCTTTTAAAAGTACAGAGCTTGCTCACAAGTATCCCTGCAGGCGGCTGCTGCTCTTTGTGACTCCTCCTCATAGTGGGGTCAAAAGTCTCAGGACGGTTTTTGAAGGACAAGTAGTTTATGAATTCTTCTGGAATGCAAAACTCCTGTCCCACAGGCGGGTTCTGTGTCTGAACAATTGTCTCTGTCTCCCTAAAACTGCCTTTAAAACAGCAAAATGCAAAATAGCCAAGTAATATACATATTTGTGAGATTGTACTAGAAGATGTTACTCAGCATGTCAACCAAGAAAATCCTGCCTGAAGCCCCAATGTGAAAGGATTTTTTTTTTTAAAAAAAAAGCTCTAGAAAATCGTTTGATTTCCCTAAAAAATTGGTTTCTTTTTCCCTAAAAGGAGAACTGTGTGACTCAACTCATTCCCTTCTTTGCCTCCACTGCCCAAAACAACCCCGTCTGCTCCTGGGGATTCCCCTCTCCCTCATCTTAACCTGTCACCTTTACCTGCATCTCACCAGCGCTTTACTGTAAGGCCCCCAGATCTTTTTTTGAAATGAGTTTGGGTACAAATTAATAGACATGATATGCAAAGACGGCATAACGTTCTCTTTCAGCGAGTCTGGTATAGGAGGAGATGCCTAGAGGGGAGCGCAGAGTCAGGAAAGGCTTCTCTGTAAGGCCCCTGGGGAGAATAAAGCACTAGACGGAGGTAAGAGAGAGACCCAGTGAGGCCTGACAGGCAGTGAAGTCCAGCCCTCACTAAGCAGGCAGGGGGGTGTCTGCTGAAGAACCCAGAACTGCTCACCGCCCCACACTGCATTGCTAAGTGCCGCTGAAGAAAATCTAAGGAGCTCGGAAATCGAAAACGCGCCACAGCACCGCATTGTTGGAGATGCCGGCTCGTGGCTAATCTTTACCGTTGTAATAACCCTCAGACGCATGGAGTGAACTGCATTTTAGCAGAGGCTTGTCTATCCAGAAAGCACTTTTATTAGCTAAAAATTACAAAACTTAAAAATCAGTTGGAATGGAGAAAAAGTTTAAGATTAAAAAAAACTGACCATATTTTTCCCACATTCATTTTAAGTTGATTAATTGAATAAAGTCTTTTACAGTTGATGGCTTTTATGTGTATCAAGATAAATGTTATGTCCCTGATAGCTGGTTTTTTTTTTTTTTAACCAGGGGGTGCATGTGTACATGTGTGTGCATAAACAATTGGAATCATTAATATCATCTCCAATCTGCCACAATTTTCTATTACCTTAATTAATGGAGTTCTCCCAAAAAAAAATCCAAAAAGGTAAGCAGTTATGTCATTGCAGATAACACTTGATATTGGAACAAGGAACCTGTTAAAAAAAAAAAAGTTCCTATGATTAAGTTGCAAATATTCAAGGTTGTAAATCATAATAAACCAGTGGAATACTGTGGGTGGTGCCGAAGCCTAGTCCACAATACAGTACTCGCCAAGTCATGAGCAGAAACAATGACTGTCCACTACATTTGCCTACTTAGCTATTTAAACGGAGCAAAACGCAGAATAATGCTAAAGAAAATATTAAATGATCTATTTCTATAGTTATGGATATTAAAATCTTAGGTTTTTTTTTTAATTTTTAACTTATTCATTCTAGAGAATCTTCCTCTATTACCCAGGCTGGGGAGCAGTGGTGCTATCATAGTTCACTGTAGCCTCAAATTGCTGGGCTCAAGTGCTCATCCCACCTCAGCCTCTTAAGTGCTTGGACTACAGGCTTACACTACTATCTCTGGCTAATTCTTTAATTTTTTTTGGAGACATGGTCTCCCTATGTTACCCAGGCTGGTCTTAGACCCCTGGGCTCAAACGATCCTCCAGCCTCAGTTTTCCAAGTAGGTAGGATTATAGGCACAAGTTACGATGTCCAGATCAAATTTTAGTTTTATGTGGAACAAGAAATAATAATAATATGCAGACTGAAAGTTTATCTTAAGAAGGCTTTCATTAATTTTAATTCTATCTTAGCTCTGACTGCATTAAACTCTACTAATTAGATAGAACCTACTGACTCCCGTAACTGTCCCCATTAATTAAAAGTTTGTACACTACATGGAAGATGATAGCATAGGGATTCCAGTTGTTTACACAAATACACACACCCTCCTTGGTAGAAAAACATAAACCTGTCAAGGTAATAAAATTTATCTTGGTAAAACCCCTCAACTGTAAAAGACTTTAACGAATCCATTACAATGAATGTGGGAAAAATGGGGTCAGATTTTTTTTCGCTGTACAAGGAAGAAAACAAATGGGTTTTTTTTTTTTAATCTTAAGCTTCTTCTCCATTCCAACTTAAGTTTTGTAATTTGTAACTAATAAAAATCCTTTCTGAATATGCAAGTCACGGCTATAGAGACAGTTAACTCCATATATCTGAGATCTGGAAACCTATTCCTGGATGAAAGCAAAGGAGAACCCACCCAATTTCACCTGGAAAAAATGCATTTCCAACACATGGTTTACTGACAAGCAAACTTTCCTATGCTTTTGCATTCTGTGTATATAATATCTTAATATCTTTACAGTCGATCTTAGTATAAAGTTAGAGTTTATTAACACATGCAAATATACTTATTTATTTATGGGGGACTTTCTGTACTCTATTTGGAACCTGAATAAAAAGGTTTTAGTTGTTAATGAAGTACTTTGTCTTTAGTCGTCAAACAGTAAGCAAAACTCAATAAGATATTTTAATGAAATACACAAACAGCACATTTTAGTAGAAATCTGTAAGACACTGTCCAATGTTAAAGAGCTTAAAAAGTGCTAGGATATGAATAAAAGCAGCATATACTGTTCCCTTACCATATCATGCCTTCAAACAGATTTTGGATGACAAGGTGGGACTGAGTAACGGTTATCAGTAAAGTGACATGAGTCCATGCGAACTGTTAATAGCCCAACAACACAAAAATTAGTAAACACAACTTATCAGTGTAGCCGAAGAAGCAACAGTGACTCTGAAAACACAAATTTCTACCCTGACTTTTGGTCAAAATTTGTAAGATAAGGTCCTATAAAATAAATGCTGTTAGTAAATTACATTCATTTTATTACTACTGGAATCTTAAACTGATGAAAACATTTAACAAAGTAATCTTAACGCAGACACAAATAGAATGCTAACAACAGCTATCTTACTAAATTAAAAAACACAAATATAAACCACAATCTTCAATCATTAGATTTACACGATAATGAGAAATTTACAGTGTTGTTACAGCATCTAGAGAGGAATACTTCCTTCTGGATGCTTTCTGCAGTTACCAAAATGCTAAAGTTAATCTTTTTCTGAGTTTATTATGGCAAACTTTCTGTCCTAAAGATTTATTTCTAGCTTCGAATGATTCAAACCAGCAGGGGGCAATTGCCCATAACAGGTCCATTTGACGACAGTATCCAATCTCAGATTTTCACAGATTTTTGTGTTTTATCAATTGCATTGGGCCTGAGAGACAGCTACTGTAGTGACTTCTAACATCACCAGTATGAGTAGAATGTAAAAAAAAAGAAGCTAACGTGTCCATGTACCAGTCTTACGACTTATATTGTAATTTATAAAATCTCTTTTTATAATTCTTAGGATTTCGATGTATCCCTAATACACCTACATCTCGTTTCAGTAAACAATATATTATGCTGGTTATTTTGTTTCCTTTTATTTTTATCTGCTTGTAAGAGCTAATTCTCTTTTACCCTGGTTGCTTCAAAATGTACCATTTTTTCCCCACTGGGCACTATTTATATTCTTGTAGAAGATTCTATTTCTAATTTGTCTTGTTTCTAGATTTTCGTTAAAAATTTTGCTCTTCATCCTCAGATCCTCTGAAATTAGGAATGTAAGAAACCTACAGTTTGCTAACAAATGCTCAGCAGAATGTCTTAATGAGAGAAAACAAAGCATAAGTGATAGAAAATGCACTGCCCATCCAATCAAGCCTTTCTCATACATGAACTCACAGATCTAAACCCTACATTAAACTGTACAGTCTTATCATGAGCTACAGTTCGGTGCCTGTGGCTCAATCAGCTAAGGCACCAGCCACGTACACCTAAGGTGGCGGGTTCGAATCCCCAGCCCGGGCCCGCCAAACAACAATGATGGTTGCAACCAAAAAAAAAAATGGCTGGGCATTGTGGCGGGCGCCTGTGGTCCCAGCTACTTGGGAGGTGGAGGCGGGAGACTTGCTTGAGCCCAGGAGTTGGAGGTTGCTATGAGCTGTGATGCCACAGCACTCTACCCAGGGGGATAGCTTGAGGCTCTGTCTCAAAAAAAAAAAAAAAGACAATGAGGAAAGTTCATTACGTACAGTGATAAATTTCATAAAACATAGACTTTGGTACACTGAACGAGATACATATGCCAAGCAGGATTAAGCAATTCTGTGACTAAGCACAGCTGCCAAGAAG